>BLKR01004274.1:45247-114219 GCA_011170035.1 Teleogryllus occipitalis
AGTAGTAGTAGTAATAGTAGTAGTAGTAGTAATAGTAGTAGTAGTAGTAATAGTAGTAGTAGTAGTAATAGTAGTAGTAGTAGTAATAGTAGTAGTAGTAGTAGTAGTAGTAGTAGTAGTAGTAGTAGTAGTAGTAGTAGTAGTAGTAGTAGTAGTAGTAGTAGTAGTAATAGTAGTAGTAGTAATAGTAGTAGTAGTAAGAGTAGTAGTAGTAGTGACGATGGGCGGGTGGTGGAATAAATGTCAGGGAAAAACTCCACGGAATGTGATCATGGACTCGTGTTTTCAACCACAAATTTCATGTATCGAGTTCGAAACAAATGTACACAGTAATTCAAAATTGTCTTAGGACACGTGAAGTTTGTCTTTAATTCAAGATGGTGCCATACCTGGGAACTAGCCGTCACTTTGATATTATCAAAGAAATATCGCACAGTTCTGCGATTAATTCTGGTCTTAAATTTTGTTTAGCCTTTCCAGTTACTGTAGTGAATATAAAGAAAATGTGATCTTTTCATTCTACATCTTTCGTCCGGAATAGCTGAGAGAAAAGTGTTGGTCCATTTTCTTCGTTTGCCAATGTTTTTCTGTCTCTACAAATAAGCTCTTTGTTCATGACTCAGTATGAAATCGTGAGCGCTAAGCATTTGCCACTGTCTAGCAGAATGAAGTATTTGGTGACCTCACAAAATGAACAACAGAACATTTGAAATCGAAAATCAGAAATGACAAAACTGTCATTGCCTAAAGGAACTGAAGAAAAATGAAACACATAGTTTTGTTAATAAATTGTACAAAACTAAAGCCGAATGTTAATAATGTGAAAAATCATCTTACCCTCTGTATATTTAGAGGAAAGCATTAGGTTCGCACTGCTCAAGTGGCCGGCCACTTAGCGCCTGGCCCAGCGCACATCAGGGCCGTCCGCCAGGCTTCTGCTTCTTCATCGGCGGCCCGGGAGAAGAGAGGGCGCTCGGGCGCGATCAACTCAATCTAGTGAAAGGCGAGTGGAACGCGGAGCACTACCGGCACACTTGCTTGTGGGCAGCCCTGCATGAGACACTGGTGGACGGAGAAGTATTTCCGACGCGACAACTGATTCTTTTTATTAAAAAGCACTCCGTATTAGCTCTTGAAGAAAAGACGACGGGGTCGCGGCCCCGTGTTGAAGACGCGTCTCCTCCTCTTAGGTGAAGATGACGAATCGTCTCCGGGCAGCGGTCTCTGCAGGCAGGGTGACCTCCTCGCGCCGACGGGTCCGCCCCCGCTTTCTTTGCCTAATTTCATTACCTTCTATTTTTGTCGCTCACTTCGAAGGCAGCTCGCTTTTTCCAACTGCGTCGCTCTTTTTCCGCTCGCCCCCGCCCCGCCCCCGCGCCGCGCCGCGCCGCGCTGCGCCCTCGGCCCCAGGGCTCCCGGGCCCTTTTTATCGCGTCGTGTCGCGTCGCGTCGGCTCGCGTCCCGTCGCGCCCGGAGATGACGAGGGCGGCGTCGGGCGGGCGGCCACCGCGGGCGGGCACGCAGCACGCTGCGCTGCCCTCCACACTCAGGCGGGAAAATTCAGTTTCAACTTCAATGAAATGAGTCTTTTTCTGCCTAATAACCTTCTACAATCTCCTAACAACGTACGAGTATTCGTTGAGTGATTTAGCCGTGTTTATAAACATTTTTCGAGCGACGAAGTTCTAGTGTGGATATTTCAGTTGACGTGAAGACGCAGCAAGAGGTGGTCAAATTCCAGGTTAAAATGAGGAAAATTCTAATTGCACGTTTATTTCACTATATCAATTTAATGAAAAGTAAAGGTCTGTAAGGAAAAACTGAAACAATATGAATGAATGAATGAATGAATGCCTTATTTTACGTGGCGAGACTCAGGCCATGAGGCCTGCTCTTCCGTCTGACCACGCGGATTCGGTGGTGTAGTGGATTTGGTGATACAACGGTCAGCGTACCGGACTGTTGTACCCGAGTTTGCGGGTTGAAACCCGATCGAAGCCGTGGATTTTTAAGCGTGGAAAAATCCATCGTACGCCTTCCTTCGGAGGGGCAGTAAAACCGGCTGTCCCATGTAGTAGATGTACTGCATGTAAAAGAAGCCTCTGAGCAAAATTTAGATCCGCCTGTTTCTTCGCCCAAGATAATATCTCCTTTCTTCGCTAGGTGGTGAAAGGAGCGTAGCGAAATTTGCGTGGTTAGACGGAAGAGCGGGCCTAATGGCCCGAGTCTCACCACGTAAAATAAGGCATTAACTAACCACGCAAATTTCGTTTCGTTCCTTTCACCTACTAGGGGAGAAAGAAGTTATTATTGGGCGACGAAACAGGCAATTTGAATTTTAGCTCAGAGGCTTCATTTAGGCTTGAGGATCTTTTACATGCAGTAAATCTACTAACATGGGACAGCCGGCTTTACTTCCCCTCCGAAGGAAGGCGTACGAAGGATTTTTCGCCCTTGAAAATCCACGGCTTCGATCGGGTTTCAACCCGTGAACTTGGGTATAACAGCCCGATACGCTAACCGTTACACCATCGCCGCCGCTAATACGCCAATATATACGTTTTTTAAGTTTTAAATTTGAATTTATTTGTTAACAAAATGGGCGAACTGCCGCCCCAACGTTATGCAATGACGGTTACTATTTTTTACAGATTCCATGTGCCATACGCGCGAATATAGGAATCACACACATTTGAATGCGGTGTGTAGGAGGGTTTATGGACTTCCATGTGCCGTTTTTCTCCGAAGATTCCATTCGCTTGAAGGTGTTTCGCCGCAGCCTGCGACGGGTTCTGCACTGCAGCGCTGCGGTGCAGATCGGTGGTCCGGGCGCGGCTGGTGCTGGGGAGCGCCTAGGGCGTCGTGGGGGAGAGGGCAGAGAGGGGACGCAGAAAAGAGCCGGTATGGATGGGAGGTGCCGCGATTTTTAGGGGAGGGTCACTTTTGGTGAAGCGGGCGGGGGGGGGGGGAGGCGTGTGGAGAGAAGCAAGAAGAGGCCGGAAGGGACGGAGAAGGGCGGGGAGGAAATGATGGGGTTCGACATCATTCGATAGCAAAGACGAACGGGCGAGGGAGGATGGTGAGTCGAGCTGGGGTGAAAGCCGCTAGAACGAAACTAACCCGCGGGGCAGTTAGGGCGAGGGTAGATATGAGAGGATCAACCTACCGAGAACAGTTTCACATCCACACATATTCTAACACATCAGTAATTCCGTAGTTCTATGGCCCTATTAATGTATTTGAAAAAGGAATAATGTGTGAGAATAGTTGATAATAATGAGCGAGTTTGTAAGAATTTACCTGCATCTGCAAACAATCCTGATCAACAGCACACGAAATAGTTTTCCAAAAAGTTGCAGGCACGTCGTTCCAGAACAACAAATAAAATACTATCGTATAACATGGCAATACATTAAATATTTTTTCATCAGCATTATAAACGATCGTTTCCGGTGCAATAAATCGTTCATAAAAGGGCATTTTATGGCACACATGGCATTTTATGGCACAGCCCGTCCTACTCGCCTGACATCCCCGCGCAACATGCCCCCTCTTCCTTCCCGCCCGTCCTCCTCGCCCGTCCTCCCCGTCCGTCCTCATCGTCCTACAAATTTGAAAACTTGCACCTAACGTCGGGCGTTTTCAAAACATAGACCACACCACATCGCACCAATTTTATCGAAAACGTTTCCGTTCCATAACAAAAAACATGAGTAGCAAATATTTAATGGCGAGTGACCTCTTCCTTGGAGCCTTGGTGTCACATATCAGCTGTGTCGCAAATAGAAGCTCCCTGAGAAAAAGAATTCAGTTGGTATAGGAAGTATGAGAATATGCGGAATAACAGTATCAAATATTTGCATTTTTCAGACAAAATCGAAAGCATTTCACTACCTTTGGACTGTCCCGTGTTCCTGTATATATAAGGGAACCATTGAAGGTGCGGCGGCTGGGGGTAGGGTGTTGCATGTACATGGCGGGAGGTTGCACGCAAGGTCTGCCACTCTTTTATCCCTGCGCTCTGCGCTCTAGCACACATTGTTTATTCTACGACGTGTATTTGTACCTGAATTTGTACTTCCTGCCCTCAATAAAACACACGCCAAGGGGAGGGCCTACGCCGGATGAGTACCCTTCTCTTTTGGATTTCTGCGCGCACTGAAAATTAATAATATAGATGTTTTGCGATTTTTCACCATTTTTTGAGTTTCTAAGTATCTAATGAAATTCAAGACACGTTTCACATGATCGGAGTCGGTATAGTTTGCTTTCAATTTCCACGCCCTGGAAATAAATAATCGCATCCAGTCGTGGACTGGCATCTTCACAAACCACATCTTCCCTATTAATTAGCGAGAAACGTTTCTGGTGCTCGTGAGGAAGGAGAGGGCTGGTGTGTGTGTGTGTGTGTGGGGGGGGGGCAAGGCGATGCATGGCAAGCAGAGCGGATGGCCGCCTGGTGCAACAACGAACGGCGATTTCGTGGTCAGATGAACGTGGCAACGAAAGAGCGAGCATTTCGCGTATCCGACCGCGTCAACTACTTTTGCCACGAGTCCCGCGAGTGCAGTGTAGGTTACGGGCGGGACGTGGTGGAGTTTCACCAAACCGGAATGTGAGCTCCTACGCCGACGCCGGCTTGCGCGAATTCTCCTCGTCCACGTCTCTCCAGCAGCAGCGCGTCGGTCCACGCGGGACTTGCTCCGTGCTCCCGTCGGGTAAGGTTTTTATTTATTCATTTATTTATTTATTTTACGTCAAAAAGCAGTTAAAACTGTGTATGACGTGCTATGTGGAGAAGTGAATTCTGTGCACGTTTTCAAAATTCTGTGATCCCTACACTAAGTCATATACTACTTGAATTTTGAATGAAAAACCAAACGCTTCCATGTAATAAAATCTATTTTCAAGGATAAATAAGCAATAAATTTTGGGATCTTATCCATGATGTCCTTCGTCAAGGAATAATACTTCCTCCTGCGACAACTTCCAAACGATGATTTGAATAACTATATTTCCCACTGAATTCTAGAAGACGTGCACAGAAACTGAAGTTACATTTATGTCCAGAAGCAAAACAAGGGGCCATCTCGGCATTTGCTCAATGGATCAGGGAAACTGGACGGAAAACCTGATCGAGATGGGGGTCATTGACCCCGAAGCTGCAATACAATACTTGTTGCATATTGTTTACAATTATACAGTCCAATGGTAAATAATACAATAAATATCACTGTTAAAATTAATGTTACTTTTCTTGTGATGCTCAGTATAGTCTCTAATTGTATAGAAACAGTTATGCAGCAGAAACGATTTCACTTGGGATTTAAACTTTTTTATCGAATTTAATCGTTTAATGTCGTCTGGCAAAGTGTTGTAAAATACTGTACATATATTTTTGTGAATTTTTTGTAATGAGCTGTTGATATTGTCACCTGATGAATATGATTTCTACGTCGTGTGTTATAGTAATAGACATGGGCATTTTCTGAAAATATATTCCCGCCCTTAAGCAAGTCATTTTTGATAAAAACCACTGATTCGTAAATCAAAAGATAAGGTAATGGTAAAATTACTAGATTAATGAAGAGAGGTTGTGGGAGCACGAGCAGGGGACAACGAAATGTTGCTCCAAAGGCATTTTCCCCACAGCTTACACACCTATCTGACTCTAGGAAATTCTCTATTGTGAAGTTGGGCAAATAATGCACTGCATTTAGTAAAGTGTATTTAATGACGTAAAATAAATGGATAAAAAAGTAAATTTGAATAATGACCGAAATAAACACATTCACATACTGATATACCAATATACAATATTGTATATACCTCAATATGTGACCTAATAATGCAGTAATCAAAAATACAGGCTGAATTTTACGTAATTTCAGTTAAATAAATAGCATGACATTCCAACACATTAAAATTTTATAACTGTGAAAAAATATATATTGTTTACACCATGAAATATCACCACAAAGGAAACGAAAGTTTCTCACAGTGATTGATTTTAAATTAACATTAATTTACTCTTAGTCATAAATACATTGCTTCAAGATGAACAGTTAATAGTGCGTGGGAATCTTTCAAAATTGATTTGAGCAATAATTCCATTGTTGCTTTACAATGAATAACAATGTGGTCTTCTGCTAACCGTTAACACTTGAGTGGTGGCGGACGGGCATCTAAGACAGTGAACATTTACGAAATACTAAATAGTTTACTAGAACGTTGACATATTACCAATTCTATGAAATGCTACATACAAATGTTTGTATTATGCCTTTAAACAAATATAGTGAAATAAATGTGAGAAAATATTTGTTTTCTTGGGCTCAGTATGTGTTGGGCACTTGTTATAGTTTGCATTACGATTATTAAATAAAGCAGTTTGACAAAATTGTTTAAACATCTGGAGCCTCTATTCTGAATGCGTTTCAATGTCAAAAATCAGATGAATATCTAATCTTTCTTTCTCAGATTTTCTGAATGTGGTACACCCACCCACTGGACACAATTTTCGCAAGAATTTTCGCAATTCTAGTGTTCTTGTTTCTTTAACGTTTAGAGAGATAACATCTCACGATTCCCTTTGATGACTCCGTTGAACCCTCGGCCCCTTCTCGGATTCCCAGAAGTAGTCTCCTCCGTGTTCTTATTACTGTCGACAGATTTTCTCTCGATCTTCATTTTCATTTCTGGTTTCATAAAAGACAAAGCAAGATCCTTTACAAATCTCCTTCTGGTCAACTTTTCTCCGCTGAAGTGTTTTGCCTAAACATTCAGAGCATCAATTGCAGCGATAAGTATGATGTCAACTTAGGTCAAAAACTGAAACGCGAGTGGTCGCGTGGATTACAATTGTAATCCAAGATGTTTTTACGGTGCTTATAACTAGTACAGCAGTTATCACTTTAGTCATATTTCGTTATAATTCGATAGCTGATGCCTTCTAAGGAAGGTACTGAACAGCCCGGGCCAGACTTCGTCAACTCTCGTAAACTCGCTGTAAACAGTGAATGAATACGATTGGATTACAATAGTAATCCACGCGACTACTGAAGGGTTAACTTTGTATACTATTTAGTATGTATAAACGTGTTGTTGGTCAAATAATTTTACAAGGAAAACAAAATGAATATCCATGTAATATTCAAAAGGCAGTTTCCTTGAAGTGAAAAATATACCATTTAACACAAAATGTAAGCATTATGAATTTCATCAACACGTATTACGAAGTTTTGTTCAGCTCAAAAGTAATTACCATTTTCAAAGCAATATTATTCTCCAGGACACTCAGAAAGGAAGTTTCTCCTTCACCCACCGACACCTTGACTGTCCACCCCACATAGGTTGTGTTCAGCTCAAGTGAAATTGCTATTTTTATTGCAATATTATTATTCAGTGTGCAGCCCCCTCCCCAGAAAACAAGTTTCTCCAAAAATCTTGATAGTCCACGGCACAAAAGAGCACATACTCATACACAAGTGACCATCTCACGTCCACTAATAGCCAGTAAAGACGAATCATTTTCAGGCAACCATCTTCCCACCGCCCGGGCATGTATGTATGTACCCTGCGTGGTCTACCACACCACACATGACCAGCTTTAGCAGGCGAGGAGCAACCTAGGTAGCACTGGCAGCGATCGCTGAGAGGGGAAAAGGTTTGAAGGCAGCGGCGGCGGCGATGGCCGTTGTCAACATTGCCCGCTGTTGCCACCGCGGAGTTGTCTTAACAGTGTGATCTTATGAGAGCACTGACGTAAATTATACAGTTGTATAATACGATACAGTGAATAGGTACACGATCACTAGGAACCAGTCAGTATAAATATTAATTGTGATAATTGCTTTGCGAACACTGCTAAGAAGATTGCAGAGCGAACAGTGGATGGTAGTAAGAGAGGGAGAGGAAAAAGATTGAGGAAGGACAAATTGGGGCAGTCCGTGACCCGTTTAAAGGAACAGCTCCGGCATTTACCTGATGCGGATAGGAGCAACCTCGGAAAAGTACCATTGAGAGCAGTCGACCACTAGGCTTCTTCTGCAAAAAGCGGCTGAAAAATTCGCCAATCAGAACTCGAACCATAGGTCGTTCCGGTTAGAGACGCTGCATGGGCAACTGTTTCCACGGAGCCAGCTCATCCGGTCCGTGGGCGTGGGGTTGGAGGAGGGAGAGGGAGCGGCGAGGGCCAAAGGAGGCGAGCGATCGCCGATCGAGACAACAGAGAAGCGCGTCAAAGGGCGGCCGGAAGTCCGCCAGGTCGATCCGGGCCTCGGCGGGGGCGGCGGCGGGGCTTCTTTGGACCGCCCGTCACTGAGCAAAGGACGTGCGTGGGCCGTGCCCCGTTCTTGCTTCTCTTGGCGCTCGCAGAGAATACTCTGACGGACGGCGTATCTTTTGCTTCCGCGAAAACGTTCCCCAACTCGGCAACAAATACGTCACTCGCGAAATGCCCGTTTCTCAAGGTTTGCTGACGTGCCTCTGAAAATGGACGCTTTTTCGGACTTCAGAGAGTTCAATAAAATATCACATCTGTTTATAATAAATGTTAAATGTTAATCTCTTTATAATAGATATTAATAAAATATTTTTGGTGATTTCGACATCATTTGAATGACTAATGGAATAGGAGGCACAGAAACGGGAGAACCCGAGTTAACTTCCGTGAACCCGCATTGTGCACCACAAATTCCACATAGATCGCCTGGACTTTGATTGATTAATAGTGATTCCGGGCGCGTCAGCTACTGAGGTCATTAGTCCCGTAAGTGTAGTGCATTTTTTCATCGGGAGGTGGCGGTGATCTTCCCCTGCTGGATGGCGAGATCTGGCGCCGACCTACCGTCGACTAGCGGGGTTTTCCCTAAACAGGTATCTCCCAACAGCGGGGGGACCGCCTCAGCCGGGACAAGCTCTAAGCTCCCGACCGGTCTCCTGGCATGTGTGCTAGTGTAGTGTATGTTAGTGTGTGTATGTGTGTGTGTGTAAGGTGAGGATAGGACAAGGAAAGGGAAGGAAAGATTGCGCGCGGTCCGTGGCCTGTTTGTTAGCGTACTGCGCCGGCATTCACCTGGTGTTGATTGGAGAAACCACGGAAAACTACAGATCAGAGCAGCCGGCTGCCAGAATTCTCCCCCAAACAGAGACTGAATTCGACCGGACTTTAAAAGGTTACCCACAGGTAGGTGAGCGGTCTGGCCACTACACCAAATGTCATTCTTCTCATCATCATTGAGCTTAACAACATCATTCATCCATCGTCATCCGATGTCCTCCCCCAACTCAGGTTCATCTCTGCCCTTTTACCTCCGAAGCACAGTCCAGCCCTTCTCAGTGCCGATCCACAGAATCAAAGCCTGTACATACACAGCCGCCTGTGACAATCGGCACATAAAGACACTTGCAACTCATAAGATGGGATGTCAGGTGGTGGGCAGGTGGTGTGCACGTGGTAGACCCACTGACAGCGATTACCCCCATGTATTCAGGCAGACCGAATCGATCCACGACTCCTAACCTAGACGGAGGAAGACACAGGAAATGTTATTTTATAGGGTGATACATGTCGGTTAGGAAAAGTCTCAATCATGCACAGCCCAAAACACTACAGCCATGCCTACGACGGACTCGACCTGAACCGTTTGCATTCGATCTAGCCGAGTGCATTTGTGCCTTAGCGACCTCGGCCACGTGTCATCAGTACGTTTCCTTTTTCAGCACAGACGGCTCACGCCCTTGCGCCAGCACGCACCCAACGCGCTGAGCGTCCGCTCGCGCGATTAAATATTTCACGCGCCATCACCGCAAGGGCTATTCCGTCCGCCCGCCCCGCCCGAGCGCTCGGCCCACGGCCCTACGCCGCCCTGCCCCCAGGCAGGCGCCGCCCGTCAGGCCGGGTGGGAGCTGTCGATAACGAGTCCCAAAAGGGGGCGCTCCAAAACATTCAGAGTGCACTGGTCTCCCTTGGCCGCGCGCGTCCTGCCCTGCCCTCCCCCCCCCGCCGCCTCTCGATAATCCGAAGCTTTATTGACGGCAGCCGTCTTGGCCGCGAGGCGCAGGCAATTGGAAAAATTCCGACGGCTTTGGCACAGACCGCGCGCCGGCCCGCCCCGCCCGGCCCCGCCCGGCCCCGCCCGGCCCCGCCCGGCCCCGCCCGGCCCCGCCCCCGCCGGGAACGCGGCTGTCGGGCGGCGAGGACGGCTGTCGCCGAGTAGGAAATGTGGCAAACGGGGGCAAGGACGAGGACGGACGAGGCAGGACGCTCCAGCGAGAGGACGCTTCAAGGGGACTCGGCACTATACACGAGCTTCCTTTAAGACACCAATTATTAGCATTACCAATTATTATCATTATTTAGTTGAGAATCGATAGAGCAAGGTATCGATAAGAAAGGTACTTCAGTGCACTAAAAATTTAGGTTAGTTCAGCAACGAGAAATAAAGTTAAACCATTTAACATATATGCAGAATTAAATACAAACATTAAGCTTCATTTTCTCAGAGCTGAAAAAGTCTTGCCACTTTTGCCTCATAAATATATTCATAAAAATTAAATAATTTAAAATATAATATAAAAAGATATTCACTGGACGTTGTCACATATTGATGTTAGCAATTTGACAGAAGGGTTCTCTGAAGTCATCATTGTATTCGGGGTCGGATTTAGTTCGCTATGCAAACCTGAATCAATGTAGCTAGCCAACTGACTCAGAATTAAAGACAACCCAAGCTCTTTGAACTTCATTTTTTTAGAACTGGAAAAACCACTTTACCGAGTTAGCTTCTCGATGCCTCCATATCCTTCCCGTCAGCTTATGGCAGTTACGAAAAGATTACAAAGATATTCCCCACGGAAATGATGCGATGGTAAGGAAATGCGAATAGAAATTCGTGCGCTTAGTGACCCATTGCATTGGGTGCTGCTCTGGCATTCGCGTGGGAGTGATTAGGGAAACCATGGAAGTCACTGATTGAAACGCAATGGATCAAGGGATTCAGTCTCTGTAGGCGCGAGGAACTCGCCGATGTTCAATCAAGGAAATTTCTGGCACAGTGCCGAGATCGAACCTATGACCTCCCCGACGCCGCCAGCCCTAAGGCGTTGCTTTGCCGTTCACTGCTACAGCTGTTGGTGCCGTAATATTCACCTTCGCGTACTTGGACGTCGATCAATCCCTGATCAATGGGTCGTCTTTTTCAGAACACATCATCAATTTTTTTCCAAATCAAGTAAATGTCTGTCACCTGGAACTGATTGCAAGTCGTGACCTCTCAGTCAAAAGTCCACTCAATCGTCAGGGGATTTTTCCTGCTCACCGCGACCGATGATATAGATCAGGACTGCTTAAGTAGGCAGCGCTGGGCTTGCTGTGTAGCTCTGTAGCGGATAACTGCAGGTCACAAGTAAGGTCCGGTGATCCTGGAGTCACCCCTTTAGGAATGTAGAAGTTCGGGTGCGATCGGTCCAAGTCTAGTGACCGGCGAGTGGGATCACTGTGGCGGACTACCGCTGGCAGTTTGGTCCAAATTTTTGTATTTGTGCAGCCCTCATTTAGATAATGCAGGGTAAGAATCTCCTATCTATAGCGTTGCTGACTAGTTCGAGTATTACTCTGATATCCGCCTAAACTCATTACTACTACGAGGTTTTCCGTTGGGGAAAAGTTAATGTGGAGAGGGAGATCAGCCCATCGCTCGGTGCTCCCCGATGGGAGTTGTAGAGAGATACATTTGGTTTATTTTGCCTTCTCGGCTATTGGTTATACAAAATACATATTTACATACAGTGTTTATAGGTATACTCTATTAACTATTTACAAAATTAATTTTCTACTTTTATATATTTTAAAGTTTTTCTTTTAATTTCTTTAATTTGTTCACAATTTTTTATTTGGAACAGTAATTTATTATATAATTCAAATCCTTTATCAAATAGTCTATTTTTGCCTGTGCAGTTTTACTGAAATTAATTACTAAATGTGCTTGTCTTGTTTCCTTTGTTGTTGTATCTGTCACTCTGGATTTTGTTTATTAAATCTCCTGTTATATGATTTTTAATTAATTTAAAAATAAAAATTAGCGTTTTGTAATGAATTCACTCTTTTATTGGCATAAATTGCAGTGCCTATCATGTCTAGGAGTGGAGTATATCTATTGCATTGAATTGTGATAATGAATAAAGGCAGGATCGCGCACGTTCCATGACGATGATTAAGGTACTGTCCCAGCATTCGACCTTGGGATCAAATAAGAGTACAGAATACAGACTAAAAACTGGGCAGGGGCAGGCAATGGGGCAGTCTTTATTTATTTGTTTATTTATTTATAGTTAAAAATTCCACAAGGAAATGTCATTGGATCTCTTTGGTTTCTCGTCTTCGATTGATGATAATTCTCGTTTCTCGTCTGAATGATTTTCCGAACAAAGCAAGCTTCAAATGTACGACTCTTTGCTGATGACAGACTTTGTTGATAATATGCGGTTATCAAATCTAGGGAAGACGATATTTTAGAGCGAGATTTAGATTACACTTCTGGGCGAAAACGAATGGCACGGAAGACAGCCACAACAAAGAGGAAAGCCATCACGATTGGTACAGATAAAAATGAAAGTAAAACTTAAGTCATGTCTCGCAAATCTTACGCAATACAACTATGCTATATTAAATTGAATTATTACTGAAAGTAGAATATAACGAAGGAATTAAAAGAAGAAATAAGAAGTTTAATAAGATATATCCCCACTCATGAAATAAAAAGTATACGCAATGAAAAACGAGTAGCTCTTTCTAATGAGTAATTTCAACTAAAACCACTGCAGTTAAAAAGCAAACGATTATATATTTTTTTCTAAACTGTTATTCCTTGAAACAACTTTATACTCTGGTGGAAGATGTATACCATAGGAATTTGGAATAATATATTTTCAGAAAGAATTAAAAATAACTATATTTTTAATGCATGCTTCCAGTGTAATATTGTTCCTGTTGTTTGACTCAACAGCCCGCTACGGTCCAAGTATAATATTAGATCAGAGAAAAACAAACGATACTATCTAGTTCAACTAAGCGAAACAACACATCAATCTGAGGTAACGGGAAAGCAGATGCCAGCACTCCTTTACGTTATTCCGAACAACAGCAATTTATAGCTGAGACTACATAAACGCGTCGTATTTCTTTGGGAAATAATCATGTTAAAGGAATGAAGTAACGTAAGCAAGAGGGGAAGTCTCGAAGTAAATGTACGCAGAAACGTCTGGAAATGACAAGAACGTGTCGCGTGGGCTGCGGGTCGCGGCAGCGCCGAACGCCTTCTCTAGAGCTGCAGCGCAGCGCTAGCGCCCCCTTAAGCGGAAGCGGCCGCGTCTGAGACGCCCTCCGCCCCCACCGCCGGCTGTGCGACCGCAGAGCCGGGTCTTCCCCGGGCTCGCCCGACCGCCGAAAAACGTGTGAATCGACTTTCGATGGAGCGCGACCACGCTCCACTGCGCTGTCTCGGCACATCTTTCGCGGCCGCCGCCCCCGCCCGCCCCGCCCCGCCCCGCCCCGCCACCTCGCCCGCCTCCGGCTCCGCCTCCTCTTCTGCGCGCAGCGGCGAGGCTGGCTTGGGCCGTGCATCGCGATGGCGAAGTGAAGGTGGCAATGCTGATAGGAGATGACTGTCGATTGGGACGAATGACGCCTGTAGAAGCCTGTGATGGTGATTATGATTGAGGTCGATGCGGTGTTTTGGGACAATAATGATGATGATGATAACAATAATAATAATAATAATAATAATAATAATAATAATAATAATAATAATAATAATAATAATAATGTGTCTATTAATGGAGGGGATCAGCCCAGAAAGCACTGCTCTACCACCTCACCACTTGAATATACATTTATACAGAGTAGTATCTTTCAAGAGAAGGGCATTGGGGGATCCATTCGTTCTGGTTGTTCGCCTTTCCTCGTTCGCATGAAGTATTTCTTCGTTGTATGATTTTGGCGACTGTCATTTCTTTACAACTTTCTGTAAACCCGTCACATTTGGTAACCCTGCGGCACCGACTTAGGTACTCTCGAACAAACCTCGCACGACGAACGTCATTAGCACAAGCTAAAAATCGTGCCCCTGCTACCTGATGTATTGTAAGCAAAATAGGAATTTATTACCGTCACAACCAGATTGGCAGGCGCGACTTGTTCGAATATGAGGCCTTTAAGAGCGTACCAGAACCGCTGTCAAACGCGCCGCAGTAACTCGTGCTCCGACGAACAGATGTCATATATAAATCTTGGCTCTACGCACTGCTACACTTCACATGAAAGCAGTTGGGAAAGTGGCTCTGGAACTTACACATGGAAGTGGGGTAGAAGAAATCAATTCAAGTTTCTATGTTTGCAGCAGTTGCATTTGTCTCTATTTTTACTTTTCTTCTTGTACACATCCTCATTGATAACCGATTCCGGGCGCGTCAACTGCGAAGGTCATTCATTCCGTAAGTGCAGTGTATGTTTTATCGCGGCGGTGGCAGTGATATTCCCCGGGTGGATGCCGAGAATCAGCGCCAACCTCCTCGTCGGCTTGAAAAGGTCTTCACCTACCAGGTATTTCTCCCTGACGCACGGTGTGACCAGATGGCGAAAACGTGGCCAAAACCTCAAATGGGTTCGAATTCATTTACTTAGTTGTACATGGGGGTTTTCGAGGTCGCTGATTTCAAATCTGATATCAAAATGACACAAAACAATATGGCGGATCCAATATGGCGACCGAAGATGTAAAAATATTTTTATTTTGGGCTGGGGCGTAAATTTAATGGTCATCTCCGATTGAAATAAAAAAAGATAACCTTCCCTGATATTTAACATTATTGGAAGTAATCCATTATGCCACATTGTAACCTTTCTTGATGGATGACAAAATATAATATGTATAGTATTTAGTAAATATTATAATATATAGTTATATGTAATATTTATATTATAATATATATAGCTATATATAATAGTATTTATTAAATAAATAAATGAGATAAGATAAATAAATAGTAATTAATATAAATTACATAATAAAAATCATGTATAATTAAAATGTACAAACGCAGAAAAGAAAGAAAAAGAAAAGTGAGCAAACCTTACCTTTTGATGTTGACAGCAGGTAAGCGAGGGGTCGGTCACTGACATCGCCTTGTAAAGACAACAGATTTTCCTCTGACGTCAGAGGTACACTTACAGTTGGAGAGGGAGGAAAGAATGCGGTGGAAAGCAGATTTCTAAAGGATTAACTAGGTGGAATATTTTCTTTAAGGAGAAAAATCGCTGTCAGTCTCGCCTTCGGATGCGTCCTCTTCGTGACTTGATTGCGATTCTTCGGAACATACAGGGAGAATCAATAATTTTACCGCTTCCGGCAACAACTCTCTGTTTTGTTTCACGGCCTGCCTTCTCATGCTTGATATGAAAGGATCAGAAGAAACTAAGAGCCGTTTGAACACATCTTCCATAGTGTTCTGCCTGGAACTCTTCCGTGAAAATTCCTCTCTGTATTTTTTTATGTCCTTGTTACGTGCTTCTTGAGCTTCCTCGGACAACTGGCCGATTGGAAGCAACGAACGAGCAATGACCTCTGGGCCATGAATTAGCAATTTATAACCACAAGCTGCGGATATTTGCAATAGGTGTTAGCTTTATAAATAAGTTATTGAATTACTGTATTCGTTTATAAGAGTTATGAACCGTTATACGCATTTCTTATTTGTACAAAATCCCTTGAACAGAATACTTCGTATATTTCACTATGACACTGTTCCCCGGCGAGGTGCACACGCACCTAATAATTAGTCATAAAACATCAAGCTGCGGATATTTGCAATAGGTGTTAGCTTTATATATAAGTTATTGAATTACTGTATTCGTTTATAAGAGTTATGAACCGTTATACGCATTTCTTATTTGTACAAAATCCCTTGAACAGAATACTTCGTGTATTTCACTATGACACTGTTCCCCGGCGAGGTGCACACGCACCTAAGTAATTAGTCATAAAACCTCAGGCTGCGGATATTTGCAATAGGTGTTAGCTTTATATATAAGTTATTGAATTACTGTATTCGTTTATAAGAGTAATGAACCGTTATACGCATTTCTTATTTGTACAAAATCCCTTGAACAGAATACTTCGTATATTTCACTATGACACTGTTCCCCGGCGAGGTGCACACGCACCTAAGTAATTAGTCATAAAACCTCAAGCTGCGGATATTTGCAATAGGTGTTAGCTTTATATATAAGTTATTGAATTACTGTATTCGTTTATAAGAGTTATGAACCGTTATACGCATTTCTTATTTGTACAAAATCCCTTGAACAGAATACTTCGTATATTTCACTATGACACTGTTCCCCGGCGAGGTGCACACGCACCTAAGTAATTAGTCATAAAACCTCAAGCTGCGGATATTTGCAATAGGTGTTAGCTTTATATATAAGTTATTGAATTACTGTATTCGTTTATAAGAGTTATGAACCGTTATACGCATTTCTTATTTGTACAAAATCCCTTGAACAGAATACTTCGTATATTTCACTATGACACTGTTCCCCGGCGAGGTGCACACGCACCTAAGTAATTAGTCATAAAACCTCAAGCTGCGGATATTTGCAATAGGTGTTAGCTTTATATATAAGTTATTGAATTACTGTATTCGTTTATAAGAGTTATGAACCGTTATACGCATTTCTTATTTGTACAAAATCCCTTGAACAGAATACTTCGTATATTTCACTCTGACACTGTTCCCCGGCGAGGTGCACACGCACCTAAGTAATTAGTCATAAAACCTCAAGCTGCGGATATTTGCAATAGGTGTTAGCTTTATATATAAGTTATTGAATTACTGTATTCATTTATAAGAGTTTTGAACCGTTATACGCATTTCTTATTTGTACAAAATCCCTTGAACAGAATACTTCGTATATTTCACTCTGACACTGTTCCCCGGCGAGGTGCACACGCACCTAATAATTAGTCATAAAACCTCAAGCTGCGGATATTTGCAATAGGTGTTAGCTTTATATATAAGTTATTGAATTACTGTATTCGTTTATAAGAGTTATGAACCGTTATACGCATTTCTTATTTGTACAAAATCCCTTGAACAGAATACTTCGTATATTTCACTATGACACTGTTCCCCGGCGAGGTGCACACGCACCTAAGTAATTAGTCATAAAACCTCAAGCTGCGGATATTTGCAATAGGTGTTAGCTTTATATATAAGTTATTGAATTACTGTATTCGTTTATAAGAGTTATGAACCGTTATACGCATTTCTTATTTGTACAAATCCCTTGAACAGAATACTTCGTATATTTCACTATGACACTGTTCCCCGGCGAGGTGCACACGCACCTAATAATTAGTCATAAAACCTCAAGCTGCGGATATTTGCAATAGGTGTTAGCTTTATATATAAGTTATTGAATTACTGTATTCGTTTATAAGAGTTATGAACCGTTATACGCATTTCTTATTTGTACAAAATCCCTTGAACAGAATACTTCGTATATTTCACTATGACACTGTTCCGCGGCGGTATTTTTCAATACTTTTTGGTATTATTTATAACTTTTCGTGCTACTATTTTCTTTTATATGAGTTATAAATCGTTATACGCGTTTCATAACTTATTTAATTACTCCATTCGATGAATATAGTTATAAATCTTTATGTGCACTCCTTATATTTTATAAAATTCGTGAAGTAAATTCTCTATTAATTTTACGTATTAGCTTACCGCGGGGTACCTTCAAGGAAAATTGAAATATTCTACACAATTACATAATGAAAATCTTGTTTATTAATTCAGGAGTTTTCGGATGAATTAGTTAGTTATGTATATAAATATATTTCGACGAACTTATAACATTCAATGCGAAAATATTTTACCAGTGCCACGACGCATTCATTTTTACTAACTATTCGGTAAACCTTATTTGCCAGCATCCGCGCGATAAATGCGTTTTTAGAGAGGTGATCAAGGAGTCTTATAGCTTAATGCAATTTAAATGAGGTATTATAAACATTTCTTTTACTGAATTCTTTGAACGGATCACTGAATTTTTTTCTAATGCAGTTTGTCGCAGAAATGCATGTACTCAGAAAAACAATAGTTTATAAAACTTCAATATACGTCTATACTCGGCCAATCCTTATTAACTTCAAAGGTAATGTAATATTCTAATGACTAGTATTCATAATCACAAGCGATTCACATTATTTGCCGGTCCAGAACTTGTGAATTGAATGAATGTTAGTTTTAAGTCCCCGCTCGGTAATGCTGGTTGCCGCTAAGAGATATACACTGTGATAGAAAATATTTAATAAAACACGAATCTGCAGCGAGGCGCAGCCAAATTCTCTTTTAACTGAATAATTAATATACAAGCTAAATTGTTATTAAAATTTGCACGTGTTATATTGCGTTATATATTACTTTTATGCTAGTTATATTTTATATGATATTGCATAGAATATAAATAATCGTAATCCATATTAAATTAACATAATTTTTGTTTTACTTACCACCAACAGGGACATCCATAATTGCAAAACACAGTAAAAATAATTTTGTAGCACGTTTTTGTAACTATTGGAAAGCACAGCTTACTATCGCCTCTGACGCTAGAAGAGCACTGACCGTGTACTCCAACTTCAAACTTCCACTGCGCGCAGCAGGTACAGGGATTATCCTTCATACTTTCACAACAGATGTGCCAAACATTCCTCTTTCAAGTGGGATGGTCGGAAGTCACCAAAATAAATTTTAATTTTTGAGGTTTTGGCCACGTTTTCGCCATCTGGTCACACCGTGCTGGCGGGACACCGCGTGGGTGCGTGTAATGAAGGTGAGAATAGAAGGAAGAGTAAGGAAATATCACGTGCGGCGGGTGGCCTGTTTGTTAGAGTGCTGCTCCGGCATTCGCCTGGTGTTGATCAGAGCAGTCACGGAAAATGACTGATCAGAGCAGCAGGCCCCTAGAATTCTCCTGCAATCAGCGGCTGAATTTGACCTAGCTGTAGCTGTAGTTCGATTGAAACCGATTGTCCCTTCAATGTCACTGAAAAGAGAGGGGTAGACTGTCATCCAATCGGGAGCTTGGAAACCAAAAATGTATGTCGAAACGTAATTCGCTATTGGATGTCCCCTTCTTTTACCACCTCGTGTCACGCTGCGATGGCGCGAGGCGCGTTTCTACCTCCAGCAGGTGATCTCTCCAACGCTGCCGCAGGCGCTGCACCAGCACTTCGCCGCCAACACAGACGTCAGGCGCGCGCTCGCCGCCCGCCTGGAGCCGAAGGCCCTCGCGGCGCTGGGGCAAAAACCGCGGCGGTGGCGGCGGGGGAGGCGGAGGAAATGGCGGGGACGATGGGGGCTGCTCCGGAGCGGAACACCGGCGAGGCGGAACGCAGACCTCAACAGCTGCTAATTCCTCAGAGCACCTCACACGCGGGCGAGGGCGGGGAGGGGCGGGGGCGGGGCGGGGCGGGGGCGGGGCGGGGGCGGGGCGGGGGCGGGGCGGGGCGGGGCGGGGGCGGGGGCGAGGGTCGCCGTGCCGTGGTCGCGGGGCTGTACCGACGCCCGCGCTCTCTGTTGCTGCTCGCGCACCATGACACAAATTTTCCGTTGGCGCAGCCGCGATGCGACACGCTCGGAAGCACTGGCGATGCAGCGTCACCGGGACTGGCGTGCAACGCACCGATTAACCCAACAACACCAAGGGCGGGGGTGGGGTTGTCTCAGACGCCCACCGATGATTTTTTGTTGTTTTTTATAGTTCTATAATTTTTAGGAAGCTCAAAATTATTGATAGTGTTTATGATGTGCTTTTTAGTAAAATAATATCTCAGATGTTTGTTCTGATTCGAGTTTTACCGCGTTTATTGCTGGGGGTAAAAAATCGGTACTTTTCACTGGAAATCTGAGCATTCAAAATACGGTTTATGAATATATATTTTCATTTACAGAGTCCAAAATTGAATAAGCTTTTGTGGGAATTAATGAACATATATATTATTACAAATATCACTTTATTAATTTATCAGAATCGTAAAAATCCTATAAAATCATTGGTAATGGGAACAATTTTTCTTGTTGAAGCTAGAGTCAATTGAGGTGGTCGCTCAACAACTTAAAAAAATATTTCCATCGCACTCAGTACTAATATGTTCTTTGTTCCGTTCTTCGTATTTTATAAAATAAGTGACAGTCAGGAATACGAAGATTATATGCAGTGTACAGTAAATGTGTATTTCGCTACGGCTAAAACAGACCAAAGGCCCACCAATCGGTAATACGAGCTCAGCACGCGAATGACTGTCACCTGTCCATTGTTTGCACAGACTTCCCGCTTGATCTCTATGCATAACACGCTTACGTGTGGCAGGGACCTCGACAACAGCAGTAGATTGAGTAGGCGGAGATGAAGCATAATAAGAAAAAGAGAAGACTACGATGATAGATATAATAATAATAATAATAATAATAATAATAATAATAATAATAATAATAATAATAATAATAATAATAATAATAATGGCAAAGTTTAGTGATTGTCCTTTTAATATTCATTCAATATATTTCGGCAATTAAAACTATGTATTTCAGATTTGAATGTTGCGTATCCAATAGTTATAAATTTCCAAGTAATTTAATTATAAGCTACTCGAATACAATTAAAGCAGTTCCAATCCCTTGCCCAGTGTGAAGTGCTTTGAAAGGCGAAGAGCACAGAATGGACAGCGCAGCGCGTAGCCGCAGTCCTGTATTTCACCTCATGCAAAGAACATTCACTCGCGTGGTGCACCCGAAAGACGCACGGCGTGGGCGTGGACTCAACCAAAGAGTAAAGAATACCTCTTTAGTCTCTGACTCAACTGACGCAAGGAGCACCCGACGCTTCTGCACGAGGCCCAAATTTCTTGTGTCGTGCAAACCCTGTGACACTGCCAAATGTGACAGTTCTAGTTACAGGGAGAGGTGACTCAGTGCATTAAATGGCGTCAATGTAGTGTCTCTGACCGGGAGGTCCTAGGTTCGAGTCCCAACAGACGCAAGATTATCGACACTAGCTTGTCAGCTAGGTTGAATTCAGTCGCTGTCTGGAGGAGTATTCTAGAGGCTGGCTGCTCTAATACTTTTCCGTGGTTTCTCCAACACCAAGCGAATGCCGGAATAGTATTCTAACATGTGCGACGGATCGCGCGCGAAATTGCCTTCCTCTTTATTGTCCTATCCTCACCCCTTACAGAGACAGGCATACATTAACATACACTATACTACTTAACATGCCGGAAGACCGGTCGGGAGCTTAGAACATGTCGCGGCTGGAGTGGTGCCCCGCTGGTGAGAGATACGTGGTTGAGGTCGACGGTAGGTCGGCGGCGGATCTTGCCGTCCAGTGGGATCACCGCCACCTTCCGCTGCAAAATGCACTACACTTACGGGACTAATGACCTTAGTTGACGCGCCCGGAATCAATAACAACCATCCAATCAACCACGTCAATTCCAGTAATGTTTGCTTCAATATGTAATAGACGTAATATTTGTCCTTCCAATCCGATAATACGAGCGGGACGAACGATGTCGTGAATCATTTCTTTGAAGTACGTCATGTTTACTGTGGGGACCGTGAGGATGGCGGGACAGGGTAGAGAAGCAGCGGGGAGGTTTCGTTTAAGTAGGAATACGTAACCTTTGAAGCGCAACATCCATAAAAAAGTGTATTTAGCGCAGTAAGATTCGCAAAGTTCTGACAATGCAAATAGATGGACATTTTTCGTATGCGAATTGTTTTTCTAGAGTTGCAAAATTTGAGAATTCTAATATCGCGTCACTTCAATTGGTAGTATATTATTTACAATACATTGAATGCAAGCAAAACATTTAAGTGTGACTATAACTCATTACATTGGGGATATATTATAAAAATGAAGGTGGAGGCATGAGGCAGTTGAAGTGTAGTGCGCGAGTTCCCTACACCGAGAATGAGTACTGAATGGCGAAGAGACAAAGAGCGCGGAAGACTGCAGCTCGGAATCCTTGCCAGGGAGCCGTAAGGAGCGCCGGGGGCGGGGCGGGGGCGGGGCGGGGGCGGGGCGGGGGCGGGGCGGGGGCGGGGCGGGGGCGGGGCGGGGGCGGGGGGGGGGCTGATTAGCTCCTCCGGGCGAGGCGCACCTGCTGGCTGCGCCATTGAGGTGGTCAACACATTCGCGAGCTGAGCCCGGCGCTCTGTTTCCCTTGGCCCGCCGCCAGCCCGCTCCCGCTCCCGCTCCATTAATGCGCCCGCGGCTAAGTTTGCGCGTTGGCCCGGGCACCCCACCTCACTCTTCCCTGCGCCCCCCCCCTCACCCCCCCCGGCACACACAGTTTGGTGGGATCGGTCACTATACTGGTATTTCATCGCCAATACAGCAACACCGCCTTGCACCTCAATTATCCTCGTTTTAAAGAAGAGCTGAAAAACCACATATCGCAAGAGCACTGAGCGCAAATTCCTTCAGAAAATTACTTAACTAGATATCGTTCATATGATAGCGCACCATGTAGTGAGCTACACTCATTTGCGTCAATTGAAATGCATGGTCATGCTGTGTGAACGATAATTTGGGTTATATTGAATTTTTAAGAGAAACAAGTATTGTGATCGAAAGTTAAGATATTGACTATGGGCTGCAATATGGGAAGAATGAAGTAGTTATGAGCATATTTTTAAAACATTTTATTATATCTACAGTTAACCGATGAGGCATGGCTGAGAAATGCTTAATACATCAGTTGTAAGTGCGAGATATTTGAAGTATTAAAACATTTTAATTATTTATTTTTGAGATTTAAAAAAATCGTGAATAGAACTAAATTAAAAGTCATTTAAGAACGACATCATGTGTTAATTAGAGTAAAAGTGATATTTCAAAAATATTGTCAGACTCTTTTAGATTGCAAAGCTCCCGTTAATACCAATGGATATGTGGAATAGATATTTCATTATCTACTGCGTATCGATGTATCGATACCAAAACCATGGCAAAACCAACATTACTTACGACCGTATAGTGTCGTTCGCCACACTGAGCTCGCTTACGCCACCTTTGGCCGCGTTGCCTTGGATTTTGCTTGCTTAGCCCACCCCTCCCGGCCCATACCACTGGCCGGGATTGGGAGCGACACCGCACACCGAAAAGTACTTCTCGCCGCCGCCGCCGCCGCCGCCCCACGCCGCGGAGCTCCACGCGGCCCTCCCGCGCGCCGCACAAAAATACTCTCATTAAGTCCACATTTTCTTTATTTAGCCGCGACCTGTTTGGGAGCCGCGGGAGGAGGCCCCGCCGCTGGGTGGCTGAGTGCACAGCGGCGCGCCTTTCCAAAACTCTACGTTTGGGTTAACCCAAGTAATGGAATCAGCAAGGGAAAAGCACTTATCAGTACGTTTCATTCTTTCAAATTAATATTTAATATAAATCACCTCACATATGTGTTTCAAAGATTTTTAAACTGTCGATAGGCGGTTTACATCACGTTACACGCCTCATCCTGTTACAACCTTACACCAACACGCTCAATCGATTGAAATTTTGCGCGCGAAGTACAGCTTTTCATGTGTTGTATTGATATAATATGTAGAATGATCTCATTTTTTCCCCACAAATAATGAGGCCTTATCTTTCACAATCCCTTTGGTAACACAGGGATTTGGAACAGTGTCCAAGAACGTGGAGATCTAAGCTGCGTGTGGAAGTCAAAAAAAGCTATATACCTTTTTCATCACCTTGTTGTGATGGGAGGATCTCCTCATCAAAATCATTCGCCCCCACACCATCTGTTGGAGAAATATTGTCTCCTTGCCACGCATACAATTCATATTAGATATATTTATGATTTCCATTCTCAAGTGTTGAAATGAAAGATTCCAAACAACAGAACGTACACAAGAAAACAGAGAGCATCATTACGATTCATTTAAGTTGTTTGCGTAAACGAAAGTGGTATTCGTGTTTCTATGCATTTTTAGTCAGTCCCATCCTGAAATTTTGAATGTCCCCTTTGGAAAAATAAGCGATTCCCATCCGGGACAAAAAACCGCTTCCCTCGGCTATGTCCAACTCAGTGTTACACCCATTGCATCGCATTATTTTTGTAAATAATTTTCGTAAAAATTATTCTCTATTATTTACTGTTCACTTATCTAATAAGAACGTAAGGTAAAATATAGTTACTGATATATGTTATATATAGGTCTGTTACATATTAAATGTAATCAAATGTTTATATTAGTATTCGTTATATCACTAAAATACATCATTATTATTTATATCATTATTTGTACACTCACTATAAATTGCCTCATCACCAGCATCAAGTTGTAATTTTATTTTTTTAATAATTATCTCAACGAAAAACGGCTATATTGAAAATATTTTTGTTTATATTTTGTTGAAATTGTTTGGTGAATAAACACATTACGTCAAGTACATTTGAATTATAGAACTTGTTACGTAGGAAATTTAGAAACTTCTCTTGTTACCGAGAGTCGAATTAACAAGGTTCTTCAGTACGGTAGAGAAATTCTCTATCAAATACAGCCATATATAAATTAAAAAATGCGAATAATAAAAAACTACCATATCTGCTTTGAACTGTCTCAAAGTTGTTGGTGCGTGCGTGGTTGGGGCAACTCACTCAATATGCATGCAACCGTACGCTGTGCGCCGGGACAATGCTCAAGATCTACTCAATAGTCATCGAGCGGGCCGTCCTGACACGTCCTCGTCCTGCTAAACAAACCAGTGTTGAACGCCGATGGCGCCCTCTCGTCGCCTGATGCATTATGCGTCGACAACTAATTGGACACAGTCTACACCTCAAAATGAATAGCTGGGATCCGCCGATGTGGGCCACGCCGAGTGGAGCCGAATGCGGGATGGCAGCTTTGAGATGCGCGAGGGCTGATTGTCGCCGGGGCTGATTGCTCGGGGCTGTGATTGCAGTTTACGTGTTGCAGCGCTGTTTCCGAGAACTGCGCCGCCCCCCCCCCGCACACACACACATTTATTGAAAGAGTATCAGTTGTCTTGTGTGTCGGCAAAGTTACCTTCGTAAGTTTCAAATCGGTTCTTTTGCGCTCTGATTTTATGTTTTTTATCGATATAGATAGAAACGAAAGTTCACATCAAAGAATCATCAAATTACAAGTAACATTTGCGACGGAGATATTAACGTTTATTTAGATGTCAACTTTCCAATTATCATCGAGTTTTTATTGTGTATAAAAGTCATGAAAAGACCCAACACATAGCTAAAAAATTCAAAATCCTCTCGCGGACAGTGTCAAGCACAATTGTAAAGATATGCTGAAGAATATTCCAGATTGTTTTTAAATTGCCGCGGGGGAAAACAGTGTTTGTTTACATATTCAATACAATATTTCTAAATTATTTCCTTAACTAACTCTAGGTAATTTATTTTCATATGGTACTCAAATCCTTTTCTCTCTCTGCAGGACTAAGTAGTATTAATAACATAGTTTAAAATCAAAATATATAGCCATAAGCACTACATTGAATATATTTATATACATTACTGGACAAAGACTATACTATATAACTATAAATTAAATTATAGACTAACTTACTAAGCTAATGACAGCTCATAGTACATACGATCTGAATAATTTTTCCCACGACCCATTCTCCCCCATTAGAGTAGGCATCTTCACAACAATTAAGGCGACATTAGGTTGTCCAGCCCTGAGTAAACAAGCGTGCTGGTCGCAAAGTATGGACCCACACATCCTTTAGCTATTCTGAATTGAACGACAGTGAGTTTCTTTTGTCAGAGATTCAGAGCGTTCTCGCTGAAAGCGGTCACAATGACGGCCGAAACGTTGGCAACCTTGCTTAGCACGCGGCTGACAACATGCTCCATACCCCGCCCCCTAACTCAGAAGCTGCCTACACATCACAGCAACACATTTACTGGCAACAATGTTCAATCATTTCACTGTCAAAAGTAATACAGGTATCACTGTTGTAACAAAGGTTTCTTTAGTGCTTTTAATGCTGATGCACATTTTATATTCACAATGCCAAGATAAGCTAAAGAGACGTATTCGCAAGACATAGAGTTGGTCATAACATCTAAAAGATGCAAGCACACGACGGACCAGATTCTCTTCCATTGAAAGAATAAAGTTCCCAACGAAAAATATCACGAGCGCAAAACTAAAAGATGCATAAAAAGCTGCAAGCTTTCATCTCGCCATACATTATTCCAGTGTCGTCGTATAAAAAGGTTCACTTCAGCCCTCAAAGGAGCTTGCGGCCACGCGCATTACCGCCAATATGCTTCGTGCAGGAGCGGCTTAGCGGGCTTAGCCGGGCCGGCGCCGCGGAGCCGGGGAGCCAGCAAGAAACGAACCCCAAACTGGTTTGAGCGCCAGACCCGCGACCTGCGCGTGTTGCCGAGCACGTCGCACGCCCATGCCAACGCACACTAGCCTCAGCACCGATGCGCTTGGGCAAAACGCTTCAGCGCAATAGTGGTCTAAGCCACAGTGCTCTGACCGGGAGGTCCTAGGCTCGAGTCCCGACGATAGCAGGATTTTCGACTCTAGCTTGTCAGCTAGGTCGGATTCAGTCGCTACCTGGAGGAGGATTCTAGCGGCCGGCTGCTCTGATTGGTAGTTTTCCGTTGTTTCTCCGATCAACACCAGGCGAATGTCGGAGCAGTACCCTAAGAAACGGGCCACGGACCGCGCGCGATCTTACCTTCATCTTTCCCCAGGTATCGCCCCCAGCGGGGAGAAACCAAGCTCCCGACCGGTCTCCCGTCATGAATGATAGTGAAGTCCATATACGTACAAGTGAGGATAGAACACGGAACAGGAAGGAAATATCGCGCGTGGCTAGTTTGTTAGGATACTGCTCCAGCATTCCTCTGATCGGAGAAACGACGGAAAACTATTGATCAGAGCAGCCGGCCTCGAGAATTCTCCAGGCAGCGGAACTCGATCTAGGTGTCTATTAGTATCGAAAATTCTGCTACCGTCGGGACTCGAACCTAAGGTCTCCCGGTCAGAGACACTGCAGGCAAAATCAGGCGACCCCCTCAGCCACCTCATTCGGACCCAGGATTTAGGAAAGAATTCATTTGCAAGGTAGACTTTTATAAAAGTGATATTATTTTTGGAGGTATTTTTTTATTATAATATTAGAAATCTTAATTCGTGGGGATTTTTAATTTTTAAGCTTTTTAATAAAATATTAAATTTCCGTTCGTAAAATAAATTTGACTCTTTGTAGCACTGCATAAAAATGTTTTTTTCATACTTTTGAAATATAATTAGGAAATGAAGAATTTACAGAGGTATTTTTGGAGAAAGTTGTTGCAAAACGTGTTCTTAAATTTTCTGCTTTCTCTTGATCAGTTCTTTCCCTAATTTTCACATTAAAATTTGTTTTTTACCATTAGTGCTACATTTTACAGCCGACCACAATGAAGAAGAGTTAGGTTGTAGTTGCAATGTAAAAATCTTAAACCCTGAATGTGTGTGGCAGGGTTGTCCAACTGACAGCCCGCGGGCCCAGTGCGGCCGAGATGTCTCTCAGGCGAGATCACTGTGCGCCTGTGGCATGTGCCCTGCCGGGGTCAACATCGCCTTTAATGTAAGAATAGGTTATGCATTTAAGAATTTCTTTCCTGGTCAATTCAAAATCATCCCAAAGTGTTTCACAGCGTTATGAATGCAACGGCATGATATACAAGGTTGCATTTCCTCCCTCTCCTTTCAGAGCAGCCTGGCAAAGTGCTGAGATTAGCAATACGAGAAAGTCAGATGTGGACCGCCCTGAAAGCAAATCTGGCCCGTAAACGTTTGAGTTATGTACCTTGAGATCTTGCGAGTTGGACAACCCTGGTCTATGGAGTTCTAATATTTTATAACTTATCTTGGTTTGTCTGAGGTTTAAAGTAGATTTAATTTACGTATCACCAGTCACTTGCCACATTATTTGTATGCTATATTTGTAACTAGTTAAGTTCAATAAGCTTTTAGGCTTTGGATTTGTTAATATTTTGAATTTATTATATAATGTTGTTTAGAAGAAAAAAGTTGAATAACTGTACATATGTTACTTTGAAGTATTGTAATTGCTAAGTCATTGAAATAATGGTATGTTTATAGTCAGAGGCAGTATTAAGACCAGGCATGATCGTGACCACTGTATTTGTTTTTATAATAAGGACAATAAGTACTTTGAATAGAAGTTTGAATTATACAACTCCCTCAAGTGAAATTGTTAAATAGTACTTTTATTGAGGGGTGGTAGTTCTATATACCCATGCTGATTTGTTGTTTTTTATTGAGATCACAGATCATCTATTAAAATTATTTCGACATTGTTAGTAAATATTGTTTTTGAAATGTTAGTTGGAAGTACATTGTTTGGAGGTTTTAAGGTGGAAATATTTGTTATTTATTTAATAAAGAGATATTTGAATGGCAATCACATGTAGGTCTTCTGAAGATGGTACAGATATATTAGCTTTGATTAGGTTTCTTTTTATGATTACAGCGACTCCCTCTATTCATTCTCTATAACTTTTATATCCTGGTATATTAAACTGTAAATAATTTTTAAAATGTGCTTTTGCTACACAAGCAGTGTCGACCTTGCAATCGTGACAAATATGCTTAAATTCTGAAAGTTGTCTGAATAATCCGTTGGCATTCCAATTTACTAATATCATTTTAGAATTGCGGTCCGTTATTTAATATTGTTGGTAATATTTGTTGTATTAATTTTTGTATTTATGGAATTAATATTTTTATTTTTGGATGTTATAATTGAAATTATGGTATTGTAATTAGTTGGCTAAAATGATGTACTCTTGCATCTTATTCCTGAGGGTATTTTGTGATTCCAATGGGGACAGTTGGTAATTTTGGGAAGTTTCATGTACTATTTACGGTTGGAGGAATATGTGAAAAGTCTGCATTTTGAAAATAGAATTAAAGTTGAAAATTAGGTTTAAAAGGCTGATCTGATGATCTGCTGATAAGAAATTTGGAAAATCATAAAGGTTAGTACTTTTGGTTTGAAAATTCACACAATTTGCTGTGCGATTTTGTGAGAGTTTACACAATTAGTAGTTTACTCTACACATCCCCGTTCTAACGTTCAATTTGCCTAAGCATGAGTTATTCTCTTTCGGTTTTTACACTGAACTGGAACTAGATGGTTTTAATTGAGTAAGTTTGATACATTAGTTCTTTTTGATTTCATCACTGGTAGAGGTGACTGGAACATCACAGAAGGATCGAAAACGGCTTTTAGTTTGGTCTCTATATGAGAAGAACATTGTTTTTAGAATCACAGAATATTTTCGAAAATCTACAATTAGAATGAATAAAATAAAAATGTAATTCTGAGTAACTCTCGTAGAAAAAATCATTGGCAGCATTGTTTTTGACTTCCGTTATAAATGCAGAAATTTTATGAATTATATCAACTTGTGATGACCTAAATGGTGAGATTACATAAATTTCAGTTTTCACTTTCATGAAAGTTTAGTTTTCCCGTCCTTCATGTTCCTCCGGTAGGACGTCAAATCTGATATTGGTTGTTACGTTATAACTTAATCTACGTCGTCTATTTGCATCGGTACATAACACACGATTTTTTTTAGTACCACAGCACTCACCATAAAGTGAAGAATTTTCTTGTTCCGCTTCACTGATTTCATTTGAAATGTTGCCTTAAATTTGCTGTTAAGAATATAATAATATTTGCTGTTATCACTTGAATTATTATATTATTATTAAATAATATAATTATTACTTATTATTATATTACTTGAAGTTGAAGTGGCGGTTTGTTGAAGCACAATATTATTTGTGGTTCTAATTCTACATGTTTTGCACTTTGATGCACCCGCGAATATCCTCATTCAGAGAGAAATTATTAAGAATTAGGGTAATATACACACACATTTCCTTGCGTTTTTTGACAATTAACAAGAATGGTTTTCGTCAAAAGCATAGTGACATTAAATTGAACTTAATTTCTCGAGATTGCTAAGATTTTTTTATTTTCTTAATGTTGACAGCCCTACCATTTTGGATAGTAGAACCCAGAAATTATTCAAGGTTAATATCAGAAACACTACGTATAAAACACACCATGCAATTATATTTTCACTAACATTTATGGCAATGTTCTTTCTGAAATCAAAATAAACTGAAAATGTATATATTTTTTATATGTTATAATTGCTTTGGATTTTTATTAAAGTACTTATGTTTAGATCTGTTCTTTTCACTTCTGATTATTTTTGTATTTGTTTTCATTGTTGTACATTCGAAATAATATTATTTTGAATATATATTTGATTTGAATTTATTTTTTATAATTTTTATTTATATTATAATTCCCTCTTTGCCCACACTTGCCTTTTCTTCATACAGTGAGGATGTATTTTTTTATATCAGGAATTTTCCCCGCTTTTGAGATTGGAAATATCCTTAAAAACACCTGTGAAAGTGTGTAATTATATAATATACATAATTAATACACAGACATAATTAAACATGTCATTTCTGTCTGTAAGTTCTCTCTCGTCTATTTTATATGTTGTACTTATCACTTATATATTTTTTCTTATACTTGATTTTTTAATGATTTTCATTCTATGTTCTTTGTAACTTTTTTAGATTTTTTATACAATATCTTCAAAATTTTCTTTGTCATTTTTTATTTTCAGACGCAAACATATCAATTATTTTTATTAAATATTCACACCTTAGGATGCGTGTAACCAACACGCGAAACGTTCTGATGGGAAACGTTTTTGTCCAAAAACATTCTTATGGATCGTCAAAAAACCAAAAGATAGTTGGTTTTTATTAATAACAGAGACTATCATGATCATATAAAATTTTATCTGTTTAAACAATTGTAATATTTGTAATAAAACATCATTAATTACATTTGTAATTAACAATTGTAATTAAAGATCAGTACAATCATTATTTACTACCGACTTAACTGTGGTTATAAGTCGCTAAGTAGGGGGATATTGTGCGTTTTTACTGGTCCTGCCCCGTGGAAGGATACCAATATTGGCCATTTGTAACACTTTTAGTTTTTATTCTTTCACTTCACGGACGAGAAAACACTGTTTTTCAGTATTAAATGTTATATTTCACTATTACCTTGTGTTTCCGAGGAGTAGAGCTCAGTAGTGAAGTTTGAAGAACGCATACCGTGAACTCAGTTCGCAAAACTCACTACCACATAATAAACAAGTGTCAGTTTCCTGTGTTTTACGAGAAAGCTGGGGTCGTCGGCACACCACAGCTACTGAATGAGAACTGGGAGAGGTATAATCACTTTTCCTTGAGCCCCAGAATCTCTTCCCCGCCCTTTTACACGACACAGTGGAATGATCAATAAAAGTACCAAAAAATCGAGGTTAGCAACATTTGTAATTTAGACATTTTTGCTCTAAAGTTATAGAAAACATATTTACATCGACAAAGAATCATTGCCTTCTTGCACCAACATTGAGAACCTTAGAGTGTAGTCTGCAAACTGCCAATATATTAAGTGTGACATGTCCTACACAAATTTGCCACAAAATGCACAATATCAATTAAATTTTCGAGCTAGATCCTAATACATCATTGTATGTGACAAATTCTATGTTTCATATTGTCCGCATGCCAGGTCGTCACGGAAACAAGCATTTAAAATAATAATAACAATAACATTAATAGTAATAATTGAATTGAATGTGCCTTATTTTACGCGGAGAGACTCAGGCCATGAGGCTTACTCTTCCGTCTGAACACGCAAATTTCGCCACGCTCCTTTCACCAACCAGGGGAGAGAGAAGATATTACTAGGGCGACGAAACAGGTGATTTGAATTTAGCTCAGAAGCATCAAGGTTTGAGGATCTTTTACATGTAGTTAATCCACTTACATGGGACAGGCAGCTTTAGTTCCCCTCCGAAACTTGCTATGCGCTAACCGTTACATCATCGCCGCCGCGTAAATGTAATGCAGATAGACGGCGCATTTCATGTAGGTTTGGACAATACAGGATAAATCTTAGGTAGATATCAGAAATTAAGACGTTTGTTTACTTTCATTATATATATATATATATATATATATATATATATATATATATATATATATATATATATATAATCAGTGTCAATAAAACGAGCCGTCTATCTGCATCATTAGGCTGGATCAGCAGGAAGAAATTCCAATAATAATAATAATAATAATAATAATAATAATAATAATAATAATAATAATAATAATAATAATAATAATAATAATAATAATAATCCATTCCATTCGTATGAAAGAGCACATGGATCTGCTCTTCCGTGGCTGGAAGTTGCGGTCTCTCGGAGGAGCCCGTTGGCGCCCCTGGATTCGCAAGGCGCGCCACCGTGCGTCCTGACCGCGGCGGCCAGCGCCTGCGGGAATTTTAATATCGATCCCTGCGAAATGATGTGACGCCACGTTGTTTTTATATTAATGGCCGCCATTAAAGCCACTTACAAACATCATTTGTCTGCGACGCGACGGTCGACCTGGCCTTGGACGCGGCCCCCTCACGCCCCGAAGCCAAACCCCGCACCACTCGACTGCCCAACCCTACCGAGAGCGCGCGCCTCCCCCCCCCCCCGCGCTACATGCATCCGCCTTCGCCACTTCTTTTATTTCTTATTGAGTCTGCTACTTCTCTTCTCTCCAACTGAAGAAATGATTACCAACATGCGTCTATCTCCATTTTCGTTTTTTCTAGTTTCACATGTCAAAATATTCTTAGGAGCCTTCTCTATCATGTTACCAAGTATTGGGTTAAATTGCCGTTTGTCCTGTGTTAAACAGTATCTGAAAACAATATAGTCGTATCTTGAAAGATTTGAAACTTGAAATTGCATTGCATCAAGTTTGCACTAATATAACAGTCTATGAAAAAGGTAAAACATATGCTTCACAAATTACAGCGTTCAGTGCCGAATTTTCATACTGAAATAAAAGCTAATTAAACGAATGTTATGATTTCATATTTATTTTAATAAATCTTAAAACATTAAACCCATGAAGCTCAAAACCACTCAACATGAACCGCTGCAAAAATTTTCTTATATAGGGTGTATTATCATGAGTTACTGGAATAATGAACAAAATGGAGCAATCATATTAGCGAAAACATTATTAATTTTAAACTACTTATTAATGAAAAACTTCATCCGGAAAAGTGGAAATATTTGATCAAAACCTTAGCTTCGAGTGTCTTACTACTAGCATGCAAGTGAAAATATTGAAGTTAATAGTGGATAAAAATGACCTTCGAAATAGAACTTCGAAGAAAAAAAAAAGTTACGCAGAAGGAGAAAATTTGCAACAGTAGGTTTCGAAAACGCGCACAAGAAGAAAAGTCAATCCTGATGACAATCCCGGCGGGAAAATACGTACGTATTTCATCACGTAGTAAGACACAAAACCAAACAAAGCTTTTAAAAGTAATTGAGCCTCAATGGGGATTTCAAAATTAATAGGAAATGCATACTTGTACAGAATATATCGCGATTTAGTGCTTTAGCGACAATGTGACAGCCTTTTGGCTATAGTACAAAGCGATTACTCTCATTTCATCTATCTCAGAAAACTACTTTGAAAAACTCCTTTCCTTTGTTGCCTCGTTTTTTTCTTTCCCTCACTCCAAGTGCTCTCCTCTCTTCACTCTAATTGTTTAACATTTTTTCGTGTTCTAACATCATTAAGGTTTTCACTCTCTTATTGCACGTCCTCTCACTCATTTGGAGTTGGAATATTCTCTTTCGCTTCCTTCTTTTTTCTTTTTAGGTCTCCACTTCCGCTTTGCACCCCGATGTCAGTAGAGTGATTAGAGCACTCGTCTTCTGTTTTCATCATCATTCTTCTTGAATTTACATCAACAAAATTATATGATGGTACGTTCATTTAGCTGAATTGACCATTCGTATGCAGAGTTCTTCAGTTGCTGTTTGCAATATTTGCTTGTGCGTGCCATGGAAAGGAAAGAGGCAAAAAGTCCGCCCCTCGGGGTTAAACGTACATCACAAAGGTGGATAATTAAAACTCACGAAATAAAGAATACTGAAATTAAAAGAAGGAATGAAACAGACCTACCCGCGACATCAGGGGAAAATCTAGATCGCGTAGAAATGAATTAAAAATATCTGTAACAGTTAAAACATTTTCAATAATCACTGTAGTGAACTTTGTAGAAATACATTTCATTTGTTATTACTTCACATTGATAGTCTGAATCAACAAATCAATTTCGTGAACACGCAGAACAAAAAAGCGAGCAGTAAATTGTAACACTTGTGATAAATGTAATAATGAGTCTCGTCAATATTGACTTACCATGTCAATGTTCATTTTTGACTTATTGTTTCATTGGAAGGATTCGTTTTATGGTATTTTGTGTTTATGAAAACAATAAACTCACGAATGTGGCACCTGTTTCCAAATTTGCAGTAATACGATATAATCATTACTGTAATTCGCTCTCGCTCTTTCTCCCTCTCGCTATCCCTCTGTCTTGCTCTCACTCTCTGTCGCGCTCTCTCCCCTCTCTTGCTCTCTCTTTCGTCCTCTTTCGCCCTCCCTCGTCATCTCTCACCCTTTCTCTCGCTTTCTCTCTCGTTCGCTCGTACACGGTCAGTTGGGAGGTGTAGAGTGAGGCAAACAAAGTCAGCGCAACCGAAAGACACAGACTGGCCCAGTCAGAGAGAGAGAGAGAGAGGGCAGAAATCACATGGAAAGAAAATGACATCAATCAATGGAGAGAGTATATAAGGTGGATCACTGAAGTTTAACACGGTGTAAATGATGGGGGAAAACATTTCATTTTCTAATTTGTGCCTTTTTAATTTTTGAGATATTGACACAACATTGATTTTTTAAATTGAAATCTGTAATGTTTTATACCACAGTTCTAAAGTACTTCAAAAGACGTAGACAATAATATAATTATATAAGCATTTGAATTCGGATCGAAACCATAGAAAAATTCCTTTCTTTTATATTTCCACGCCTTTCCACAAAGATTTTTCGGAAAGCGAAAAGCACCTGTCCTTCTCTGGCGCTTGAAATTTGACGCTTCAGGATTTATGGCATGGATCTACTTACGCGTTCATTTGTTTCTGTAACGGCTTGTAGCAAAGCAGACTAATTCTTCGCGTAAGAAGGGAATAAAATTTGAACTTTCATTTATGTTCAATTTTAATAAATAATTTTTTATGAGTTGTAATTTCATATTTTGCTAGTTTCTACCTGATGGTGTGATCACGAAATTTTGTAGCACCTATATTCCACAAGTTGGCTATTTAATGTAAAAGTATTATGATATTTCATATTCTGTAATTCCATTGGATTCCCATGAAAGGCACGTTCTGGCGCGCCCTGTGATCGCTTTCGATTTCAGGCTGTGAGAAGTCACTCTTCGACCTGCAGCAGGTCTTCAGAATTTGAAGGCACTCGCTGTTCACAATAGACGCTAATGATTTTCCGAGACAGTGGTTCGCGTCGTGAAATGTGCACAAGTTTGCGACATTATACAAGCCACGACGAAATTGTAAAATTTCATCAAAACTTCAGGCCAAAACGGTAAAAAAAATATTGTTAATATTATGAAGCACACGCTGCTGTACTTTTACCACCTACATTGATCCACCCACTCATACGTATATAATGTTTTCACCAGATTCTCTTTCTTCTTTTCTTAATATTATTATTGCATAGAATTATCTATTTTAGCATCCTAATTAACATGAATAGAAGGGGTTATTCAATAAGTTCATCTAAGTATAAGTATATTTAATAGCACTAATATAATACAAATTAAAACGTGATAACAATATTTCAAACCTTCATTGGCTAATCGAAGGTCCATTAGATTGTCCAATTGAGCTAACATTTTTCACGGATCGTTCTTTTGTTTATTGGAACGAAATAGGGGGACGAAAGCGTGTCCTGGCTTCAATTACCCTCTACATCTCCTCCGTTTCAATTCTCCGTCAACACCCCGCTCGGCCTGGCCCCTGCCTTCGCCATCTCTGTGAGCGCGCGTGTTTTCCCACCTACGGCACGCATGAATCCAGCCTCGGTCGCGCCCATTTGTCAAGGATCTGCGCTGGCATTTTTTACCGGCCGCCGCCGCCTGGCCGCTCGCAGCCGTCGAATGAAACAAGCGCGTGCTTCCCACAGCGGACACGCCATGGCAACCGTCTCCGCTGAATATTAACACTTTAGTTGAGATTTATATATGGTAATGCGCCTGTTATTGCGTCTTGAATTCGCTGCATAGTATTACTGTATTTCATTCCGTTCGCTCCACTTGAGACGTATGTCGCTTGTTTACATACGTTTATTATTTATAACCTTTCATTTGAATAGCGAATCCGCGGCCGGCGGGGACGGGGGCGGCGGCGACTGCCCTGGAAAGCCTCCGCGAAGACGCCGCGTATTTTTGACGTGTGAGGAAACTTGTTTAAAGGCCACTTTTCGTACTTTCATGCCAAATGTCATTTCAACCTTAACATAATAAAAACACTTCCGAAAATTGAGTTGGTCGAGTTAGGAGAAGTTTGTGAAGTACTTTTCGAGATTCGGCGCGTCCGGGTGGGCGGGGCGGGGGGATGAGGGGGGAGGGGCCGAGTCGGCAGAAGACGCGCTGGGGTACGAAACAGAAAGGGAACTGCGGTTGGCGATACTTCGCGATCAGACGCCTTCGTCCGCCCCGCGCCCGAGTGGGCGTCGCTCAATCGTCTCTCCGTGGAAACCGTCCTTTTGCGCGAGAAACTCCTGCTGCCGTTTTCGAGGGGCTGCTGTGACCCTCACAACTGACCTCCAGGGGCGACACAAAGGTTGCTTGGTTAGCGATTCTGGGCGCGTCAACTACGAGGGTCATTCGCCCCGTAAGCGCAGTGCATGTTTTCCCTCGGGGGTGGTAACGTTCTTCCCTCGCTGGATGGCGAGATCCAGCGCCGATCTACCGTCGGCCACCGGGGTTTTCCTCAACCAGGTATCTCCCAACATCGGGGCACCGCCACAGTCCGGACGAGCTCTAAGCTCCCGACCGGACTCCTGGCATGTGTGGCAGTGTAGTGCATGTTAGCGTAAGTGCGTGTAAGGGGAGAATATAGGACAAACAAGAGCCAGGAAAGATCGCGCACGGTCATTGGCCCGTTTGTTAGGGTACTGTTCCGGCATTCGCCTGGTGTTGATCGGAGACACCACGGAAAACTACCGATCAGAGCAGCCGAGCGCTAAATTGTCTGCTCCAGACAGCGACTGAATTCGACCTGTGAAAAGCTATCAATCTATAGGACGGACCTCGGTGCAGAGGCATTGACATCAGATGATGCACTGCTCTCCCATTATGATACAAAGGAACTATCGCGGGACATACATCAGTTCTCGCCTGGACGCCGTGGTGTGCGGATCGTGTCCGCCGCTCCGTAGCCTTACCTTGCTCGACAGTGAACGCGCCAAGATAAGGAGAGGCCAAGCGATAACAACTTGTGTTTCGTGTTGAACATTTAAATTGTGCACAGGAACAGTGTTATTATCTATAACAATTCAGCAAAGACAACAAATTTTGTGATCCATTCAATATTGCAGTGTATTAGAGGCACGGCAACATGTAGTGAGAACGTCGTAGCTGCCAATACCCGGTCAGCTACATCTCTCAACACAATGTCAACAGAAGAATCAACAAGCAGCGGCAGCCACAGCATGGATCAAGATTCATCTTTCCCCGTGGACCTGACCCAGAATTCATGGCAAACGTACAAACCAGCTCGACCAAAACGACCGAACTCAGACGACCTCGACCCCGAAGAAAATAGAAGGGTAAGGCAAAAGACAGCGTCTAGCGATAATAATGTTAATATTATTACTGTGCCCACGCACAATAAGTTTGGTGTACTCAGTGCAGAAGATACAGTAGAAAATACTGAGGAAACTTCCTCGAAAACCACAGTACCGCCTATATTTGTTCCAAATGTTAATAATGTCCCGGCCATGGTAAAGTTCATAGAAGAAGCTTTAAGAACTGAAGATTTCGAGATAAAATCTCTGTCAAATGACAAAATCAAAATAGCACCAAAAACTCCAGAGGCTTACAGAGCAATAGTAAAGCATTTATCAAGCCACAAACACGTTTACTATACGTATCAATTGAAACAAGAACGTGCGTATAGAGTTGTTTTACGTCATATACATCATACTGTAGACGTCAAAGATATCAAAGCTGCGCTTTTGGAAGAGGGGCATAAAGTAAGAAATATAATAAATGTCCGCCATAGGGTAACGAAGTTACCTCTACCTTTGTTCTTCATAGACCTTGAACCCAATTCTAATAACAAAGAAATATTTAAAATTAACCGACTGCTAAATTGTGTTGTTGCATTTGAACCACCGCGTATGAAGCGACGAGACATAGTTCAATGTAAAAATTGCCAAAGATACGAACATACCAGAACCTACTGTGCGTACCCATTTCGGTGTGTTAAGTGTGGACGAGAACACGCTCCAGACAAATGTGAAAAAGAAAGGCAAAGTGAAGCAACATGTGCTCTGTGTGAAGGCAATCATCCTGCAAACTATAAAGGTTGTAAAGTATACCAGGAAATACTAAAAAAGAAAGGCTTTTATAAACTTAATAAACAAAGAAGTAATTTTCAAAAAGAGATGACAATGAAGGCACAAAATAACGATAGTGAAAATATTTATCATGAAGTAAACAAAAGACGTTCACAAGCTAACGAAAGAACGTGGGCCGATATTGCTCGGTCAAAGCGCACAGAACCTCAATATCCTGATGAGAACCACTCTATTCTGAGCATTATCCAGCACTCATTTGAAAGATTTGAAAATGTTCTGCTACAACAAAGCCAGCAAATAAATGCTCTCCTAAATCTAGTATCAACATTAGTGACTAAATTATCCAATGTGTAATTTTTTTCGAATTGCAGCATGGAATGCCAACGGCTTGGCGCAACATCGCCAAGAACTCGAAATATTTCTTTCGCAGAACAAAATTGACATCATACTAATATCAGAAACACATTTTACAGTCAAGAATTACTTCAAATTAAAAAACTATATAATATATGATACCAAACACCCTGACGGTCATGCACACGGAGGCACTGCTATCCTCGTTAGAAAAAATATAAAACATCATGAAGAAAAAGAGTTTCAAGACATCGATCTGCAAGCTACTACTATAACAATCACTGACTGGCGTGGACCTCTTACAGTAAGTGCTCTCTATTGTCCACCAAGGTTCAATATTAATAAAGCACGCTTTGAAACCTACTTTAACAACTTAGGCTCGAGATTTATAGCAGGAGGAGACTTTAATGCAAAGCATACACAGTGGGGATCAAGGCTCATCACTACAAGAGGACGAGAACTCCAGAAAGCAGTAACATCACTTCAGCTTGAAACCATCTCTACAGGAGAACCAACGTATTGGCCTACAGATCCAAACAAAATTCCAGACTCACTAGATTTTTTCGTCGCCAAAGGTATATCATCTGGTTACTACTCCATAGAAGCATCCCATGAACTATCATCTGACCATACTCCTGTTATTGTCACTATTAGTAATACAATATTACTACGACCCGCTCCCGTCATACTTGTAAATAGACATACCAATTGGAACGTGTACCGAAACTGGATCTCCCACAACGCCCAAATTCGAATGCCATTAAAATCTGCTGATGACATGGATGAAGCAACTGAGTATGTCACGCAAAGCATACAAACTGCAGCATGGCATGCAACATCTCAACGAACTTCCGTTAAAAATTGCACAATGTGGCCTGCGGAAGTCATCAACAAAGTCAATGAGAAAAGAAGGTTAAGAAGAATATGGCAAACTTCAAGACTACCAGGAGATAAAACCAACTATAATAGAGCCACTAGACAACTCAGCAGGCTACTAAAGAACTTTAGAAATAACAAGTTTCAAAATTACATCTCCAGCCTTTCCCCGACAGAAGCTACAGATTACTCCCTATTTAAAGCCACAAAATACTTAAAGCACCCAATCAAACCTGAACCCCCAATTCGAGACAAAAATAGTAAATGGGCCAGAAGTGCTACAGAAAAAATTCAAGTATTCACACACCATTTCGCTAACGTTTTTCAGAGCTTCCCGCCTACGAATATGAGAGATGAAGAGGAAATCGAAGAATATCTAGATTCGCCAGCACAAATGGCCCTTCCTATAAAGTTTATTACAACTAAAGAATTATGTAAAGTAATACAGAAGGACCTGCCTTGCAGAAAAGCACCGGGCTATGACCTCATCACTGCACAGTTGATAAAAGAACTACCACGCAAAGGGATTGCACTAATCACAGCACTCTTCAATGGGATAATTCGCACTGGACATTACCCCGCCCAATGGAAGGTTGCCCAAATTCTGCTATTCCTTAAACCAGGTAAATCCCCACACGAAGCGTCATCATATCGTCCTATAAGTCTACTTCCAGTTTTATCTAAGGTATTTGAGAAACTTCTCCTAGCAAGACTGCGACCTCACATCCGTAACATCGTTCCCGACCATCAGTTTGGATTTCGCCAGCAGCACTCCACCATCGAACAAATAAACCGGATCACATCATATATAGAGAACAACTTCCAAAACAAGCAATACTGTTCTGCTGCCTTTCTTGATGTCACGCAAGCCTTCGATAAGGTATGGCATAAGGGTCTCCTGTACAAATTAAAACTCTATCTACCACATTCCTTCCTGGATATTTTCAAATCTTATCTTACGGATCGACAGTTCCAAATCAAATATCAAAACGAACTCTCAGACCTTTATCCTATTCAATCTGGGGTACCACAAGGTAGCGTACTTGGTCCAGTGCTTTACCTGTTATATACAGCAGATATTCCTGAAACAGAAAACACAATAATTACGACATTTTCTGATGATACAGCCATTTTAGCTTCAGACCCTGATCCTAGAAGAGCATCGGATAACCTGCAAGACCATCTCATCACACTCGAAGAATGGTTTAAGAAGTGGAGAATAAAAGTAAATGAGAACAAGTCAGCTCACATTACATTTACTCTCAGGAAAGAAACGTGCGCGCCAGTAGAAATCAACAGAAAAACAATACCGCAAACCGATTGCGTAAAATATCTAGGTCTTCACTTGGATAGACGTCTCACCTGGAAAAAGCATATACAAGCCAAGAAACAACAGCTCCAACTGCAAACAAGGAAACTCTACTGGCTTATTGGCTACAGATCCAAGCTGTCCCTGGAAAATAAATTGCTAATTTATAAAACCATCCTAGTTCCTGTATGGACATATGGAATCCAAATCTGGGGCACAGCCAGCAGAACAAACATATCAATTCTTCAAAGATTCCAGTCAAAAATTTTAAGAGTCATCTCATCAGCACCTTGGTACATGTCTAATGCAGCACTCCATCGAGACCTCAGTATTCAAACAATTCAAGAGAAGATACAAGAAATTAGCCTAAACTACAATAAACGCCTGGAAACCCATCCAAATCATCTAGCCCTAAACCTTTTAGACAATAGCCAAGAAATATCTCGCCTCAATAGAACCTCCCCTTTGCAACTTCCTTACCGCTTTAGTATTTGACATTGACATACCCAACACAAAAATTATTCTCCGTTTTGTGTTATTATTATTCTAATATTTTCTTTTTCTCTTTTCTGTTATAGTCCTTATGTATTGATCCTGGAAAGCACCAATGGGGGACTTTTCTGTAAATTATTGTTTCTTTGATTATTGTATTTTATTGTGAATTATCATATTTACTTATTATTTCGAAATGAAATAGATTGTAAATTTTCATTGTGTAAATAAAAAAAAAAAAGGACATACACATAGAACTCCTATGATAAAATAGTAAAGCTGCCTATCTTTACTTCGTTGCGATTCGTGAAATATTCGTTACTGTCAAGTACTACATTGACTAATTGATTGATTGCTGGTTCCATGCGCGGCTATGATCATTAGTCCTGTAAGTGTAGTGTATGCAACATCCCGGACTGTGGTGGTGTTCCTCAACCACTAAAATTTGAGATCCAACGCTCACACACATCGGCTTGCTGGGATTCCCCCTCCAGTTATCTCCGTCGCATAACACATCTGCAGCCGGGACAAGATGTATGCCCACGAATGGTTTCCCGGCATGAGGTAGTGAACTTCAAGTAAGTTTATTTGTGATTATGTGTAAGTGAGGAGAGAAAGATTAGCAAGAAAATATCGTGCGCTATTCATGGTTTGTTTATTAAGGTACTGCTCTGGCATTCGGGTGATTCGGACGGAAGAAACCACAAAAAACTACCGATCGATTGGATCGCTAGATTTCTCTTCCAAACCCAGCCTTAGAGCTAGTGTTGAAAAATAAAAGCGGTTGGGTCTCGAATCCTAAAGCCTCCTGGATTGCTGCAAAAATAAGGAAATTCTGCCTCTGAACCAAGGCGGTTGTAGGTTGAATAGAATATGGCTTGTTTTAGTAGAAGTAATCAAGGCTTGAAATGTCAAACGGAAGCCACCATACATCTCATTTAATTCAAATGACCATTTATAATTGCACAGGAAAGATAAGTATCCGTTGCAAAAAAATATTGTGCCTGAAATTACATTTTGTTACCAAACTCACCTACGGAATATGCCTTTTACGATATTATTCATCATCGGCGATACCGAACACGCGACATAAAATTTTAATTCTACTCGCAAAAAGGACGATAATACAAGAAACACTGTTGCCTATGATCCCGGTTACCTATGAAGTGACGGTAGCATTCATGGACATTTTCTCGAGGTTGATTTCGGAAGGGAACTCTCGATGCAGACAATTTTTTTAGGATATTCTCAGTAAGTGACATCATTTTGATTTGCTGATATAAATTTGAAACATGTGCTGCTGACATATCACGGAAATTAATACCAACAACACTATCTTTTTTTTTCGTTGTTCTCTGAAAGCAAACATGCGGAATTTTTGCGAAGCATAATACGAAATTGATATTTACATTTCTCAGTAATTCTTAGTGTTATAAAATTGCATTTTTCACGAAAAATATATTCAGTTCTTTTATATTTGTGGTAAAGGCTTTTTTCTATTCTGATCTGATGGAAGAAATATGTGTACATTCCTTGAATTATTAATATCGTATATATCAGGCAACTTGTTCTCTAACTTCGAATTAATGTAGAATTGTAAATTAAGGTAATAAGGAATCGTATTTCATGGTCCATTGTTCAGCTCTAGCACAACGTGCGTTCGAAAAAAAACACAAGCGATTTATGAGAGCTGCCAGCCTTCACAACTGGATCACTCAATGCTCGACGTCGGCCCAGCAACGGGGCTGCTACCGGACGCTCTCTGCAATGGGGAGTGCACGCTGTGGTCTGCGATGCTTCAGCCGATGAGAGCCATTCTCGGTCTCCGAGAATGCTGGAGATTTCATAATTATGTCCTCCTATTCTCGTGTGTTGGTCATCACAATGATTGTCATTTCTTTCCATTCGATGATGGTAGAGATGTCCAAGAAAGGTGATGTTCAGAGACAAGTCATTCTGGACGAGATGGTGGTTGAGCTCCAATACCGGGTGGTATGACAAGCCAACAATTTCACCACCAATGATAACTAGGTGGCAGATTTAAATGAAATGTCATTTTTTCTTTTCACCTAGAACAATGCCGTTTGGTTTAGAAATTCATTTTATGCTATGACAAAAGGAAATTACCCATTTTTAAAGGTAATTATTTTGCATTTTTTGTCGATTTTGACTAATAAGTCATTTTTTTACCTTTTTCCCGTCATTTTTAATGCATTTTCGCTGAATTAATCGATTTTAATATCATTTTAATGCTACTTGCTTCAAATAATATTTACGAGCTGCAACAAAATGTTCTTCACAGAATTACTCAGTAGCTTATTCGATTTGTTCCCTCAGAAATTGTTTTGACAACCTTTGTAAGTATGCAATTCTTGTGACGTATATCAGCGCAATTACCGGTTCCGCCAATTTCGGGATAACTAAAAACAGAGTTTTCCTGGTAAATAACAGTCCAAACCAAACGTTTGCAAGCTGAGTTCACTCAGACGAATGGAAGAAACCTCGATAAATTACTGATTATCCAACAGCTTGAGTTGTTCATCCGAACTGTTATTAATAAGATGTTTTACGTCATTTTTCTTTGGGTTTAGGGCATTTTTAAAACATTTAAAACGTTTTATTGATCATTTTTGGTGATGTATTCGGTCATCAAAATCCGCCCCCTAGTGATAACACCTTTGCCCACACTATGCGAGACTCCAACCTCCAGGCCGCGTATTTGGGCACGTTTACCAAGAGGTCCTCCGAAAAATAGGCTGAAGCTTGGGCTGAGAATTTTCTTTTACCAACTGGACCTATGTGAATATTCAACGCTCTGTAAAGTGAAAATAGCTTCATTCTGGAACCCACATAGGAACGTTTGTGACGACCCACGCACGCTACGAAGTGAAGGTACCGCCGAGAAAGGTAATACAATGTCCCCACAATGTCTTATTTTTGGGTTACGGCGTAAGAAACATAATAGGTTCCCTTTACAGGATGACATAGTTTCAAGTGTCAAGGAAGCATCTTTTCAGAAATATGCATGTTATGCTATCGCGCGTGCCGCAAGTTGCATGCGGTCTACTATTACTCTTAATGACAATCTGCGATTTTTTTTCTTAAATCTGTTTAATAGAGGAGTGGATGCATGTGTACCTATTCAGCTGTAGCAGACTGATGAGGTTTTGTTCGGATGGTTTGTAATAGTAAATGGTACAAAACCATCTCTACCAGGTTTTTCTTCAAGTTTTTCTGATCTATTGAGCAAATTCTGAGATGGGCCCATGTGTTGCTTCAGAACATAAATGTATATTCACTTCGCGAATTTTTTTTTGAGCTCTCATGTTGCTAGCTATGGTAGGCGTAGAGTGGGTGATATTATGTTAGTAATACAATGAAAGCAAAATTTATGGTTTTCAATTGTTGCTACGTTCACATTTTTTGTTGTTTTAATCTACACTCAATCATGTCTAATGAAAGGGTGAAGAAGCGATTCTATTGCTCAAGAGTACGTGCACAAATAATATTTCACCCTTCACATCCTTTTTTTATACGAAAATCAAATCAAACCGGCATCTTGCCACGGCGTAGTATGTAGTGATGTGATGTCCCTCCTGTGCGAATGCTAGATTCAAGCGTAATTCACACAGATCTTACACGTTAATGAACTGAGTGGTCGGGAAGAGGAGTGGAGGAGAAAATGAGTACGAATATGCACATCGTAATTGAATTTATTGCTCATTTACTAGCCGTCACCATTCTACTTACTAGAGGGAGAGTGAAGGGAGAGAGAGAGGAAGAGGGAGAGGGAGAGAAAGATGGAGAGGGAGAGGGGGGAGAGAGAGGATGGAGGATGGAGGATGAAGGGAAGTCGAGAGACGCTCGTGATGGCGTTAGCTGCTTACCATCGCAGCAATCTCGGTCTGCATGAGAGAAGCTGGTGCTGCGTCCTGGTTCATGATGGTTCTTGGCGGGGGTGGGGCTCGAAACGGCGACTGGCGGCGAAGGCACGACTGGCGGTGAGGGCACGGCACAGATCTGAGATGCTCGTTGCCTCGTGCGGCCCGTATATATACGATTTGGGGGTTTTTGAAAGTGCTCTTGGGAAAGTTGTGTCTAGAATTGACGACATGTTTTCGTCAGAGCACTCTTTCCTAACGCGGCAATTTTCCTGCTTCACTTATGGCCATGTGGCGAGAATTTTATGATTTACTTAAAGTTGAAATTTTGTTTTTTTGATGTGGCTCATCACAGTCAATATTGGCGTAAGCTTATTTTGAGCTCTTTTCGGGGAATTGGGGTCGTATTGGAAGGCGGGGGGGCAGGTGGGCGCAGCTGAGCGCAGCGACGAAGGACGAAGAGCGTGTTGGGCTCCGCACCTGCCCGATGCGGTCACGGAGGTCCCGACCTCTGGGGCAGCCAGCCCAACGGCTCCGAACGGCGGCCGACTGGAACTACGGCGCCCGAGCAGAACACCACTTGGGCCGGCAGCGCGACGAAAAAATAAAAATCCATTTTCTTATGACAAAAAAAATTAAACCGAAATTAACCGCTCGTATTTTATTGCAAAATTTAAACCAATTAACGAGGAAAACCAATGCCCGTAGAGTTTGATTTAAATGTATACTTAGATTTATTTTACGGCTGTCCCAGACAGGTCATCATCCCTTAGAGTTACTACATCCAATCGGGAGTAAGAACGACACCATAAAGACGTGTGGATTGGATGACACCGTAACAGATGTACTGTCAGGGGCAGGTAAAATAAATCCAACTACAGTGTCTTCCAGATCGCGACCTAGAAGGAGAGGGGAACACTGTCATTCCATAGGGAGCTTCGTTACCACTTATATTTTTGGCATTGAAACTCCCGATACGATGACATGTCCCACTCTCATTCCTGCCCTTAGCCTTCAAAAGACATTACATATAAACGGTCTATATGCATCAACAACCTTGTGTGCTTGCAGACCTTCAAAACTGAATATACAAAACACCGAAAAAAATATTAATGAAGTCTTAATGTCCATCTGTGAAAACTCCCTCGGCGCGTTCCAAGAAGTCACGACCTCCGACGTCGCCCGCCTACCAAATACTTACACTACCTACAAAAATAATTTTGTACGCAATATTTCGTAATATTCTAATTTTTTAAAAATAATATTTGCTTATAGAGTGTTCATTTTCTAATTTAGCTTACATTTGTATACGTTATTCTAACATACGAAGGTAAGCCATTAATTTCGACTTGGGTAATGAGAGAAAAAAGAGATCATGAAAAAATCAAATAATAATTCATTACTTTTATCATTCAAATTCCTCATCAATTACTTTTGGATCATTGCTAAATGAACTATCCACAAAGTATTGAAGCAAGACTGAAACACACGAAATAACTTTGGGAAAACACGAAAAACGTTCGTTCACTTCAGGAGCGCAAGAACTCAATGGGGTTGAAACGAAACGAACAAACATGAAAAAGTCACTAATGAATCAACGTACTCTGTTCTATCAACTAGCTGTCGAGGTGGCCAGACAATTTTCGGCAGCATTGTACTTTTACGTGACTTTTCGATCAACTCGAAACCAGGACACTGTGTTGCCCCTCATCTCCCCAGATCCAGGAAATCGAACAATACACTACGATTTAAACATAGTTTTCCTTCAATGCCGCGAGCTAGAAGGAGAGAGGGACGCTTCATGAAGTCAGGAGCATCGTTGCTTCTTAAATGTTTGGAAGTGAAGCTCCCCATTGGATGGCGTCCCTCTCCCCTTCCAGCTCATGGCCTTGAAGGGACATTATGTTGAAATCCGAGTATAACCCACGAACGACCGGGGTCAATTCTGCGTACTGGTGTATCTCGTAGCGCCCGGTTGCTGATTCGTCTGTTTCGAAAACACAGCATATGGTTGATGAAGCGCCGAATAGTAGCCACAATGAACCAACAACATCTGGGGAAACATGAGAATGTTTAGTTACAAGGAATGTTCTCAGAGATTATATGCGTCCAAGCACACAATATAATCATACAAGAGCACTAATATTGAGAAGGACCTGTTTTGCCCTCTGATATATGCGGAAGTATGCGGGGGGGGGCTGAGATATTCCAGGGGAAGGGATATGCGGGGCTGTGGTGAGGGCCAAGGAGGCAGCGAGTTGGTTGGTCAGTGCGGTACGTTGACCAGCGAGGATGTCTGGACAGCAGAATTGTTGAGTACAGGGACGTGTTGGGTGGGAGGGGCAGGTTGGATGGCCGAGACGGGTTGGATAACGGGACATGTTGAGTGGGAGGGGCGTGTTGAGTGGGAGCGGCGTGTTGGGTGGGAGGGTGGGTTGGGTGGTTGGGCCGTGTTGGGTGGGAGAGGCCTATTGGGGTGGGAGGGGCATGCTGGATGGCGAGGGCGTATTAGGTGGCGGGGCCATATTGGGTAAGGGGACGTGTAGGGTGGAGGATCGTATTGAGTTGTGGGGGGGTATGGTGTCGGGACGTGTTGGGTGATGTCGATGGCGGAGGGGTGAGGCAGTCGTAACGAGCGGCCGCCGCCGGTGCCGCCAGCGCTCTGCCAATTACGGCGCCGATCCGCCTGCGCCACCGCCGCCTCCGCCGCATGGGCGCCCGCAGGAGAGCGGGGGCGGTGGGGGCGGAGGCGAGGGCGGGGAGGCGAGGAGCGGCGGCGGCCGACTTCTTAGCCGGCGGGTCGGCCCCGTGACCGTAATCCCCTCCATTAAACACTAATTCCCTGGGCCGGGCTAACGCACTGCCTCCGGCCGCCGATCGCCTCCCCGTGCCTCTCGCCCCTCTCGCCCCTCTCGCCCCCCCTCCTTCCCGCCGGGCACCTCTGCGCCTCCTGATGGGCCCCCGAGGGCCTCGTCACACCACGGGCCCGTTTGTCCCCCCCCCCCTCCTCACGCATCATGGCACGCTTCAGCTCCCATCGCAGAACACACTGCCACAATTGCACTGAAATATAGACATCTCCATCTCCTAGAACGGCCTTTGTTATTCCACTTCATTATTGATTTCTTTACATTACGTGATTACAGATAATCAAGTATTTTGAAACAATAAATGGACGCCCACTTCTCAACACCGTTCCGACAAGGCTAAAATTCTTAAAGAACTGCGCGAAACAATTGCTATCGTTCGAATATAAAAATTTCATACAAACTGATGCACTGTTATCTAGGGTCACATACTTCTTTGATGTCCTTACCAAAATGTCAACCAAAGTAATGCTTAAACCAGAAATAAAAATTCCAATGAGTTTTCCTTTCAAAAAGAATTTGCGTGCTATCAAAATTCTTTTAACATGGACGAACGTAGTCTTGCGATATCCTCTGTGTGGAGGAGAATTCTAGCAGGTCTTCCCTGGTTTCTCTTATCAATATGACGCGAATGCTGGAGCGATACCTTAGCAAAGAGGCCACACACCGCGTGCGATAATCATTTCATAACACCTGACCAATCGAAAAACCAGTCGAGACCTGAAAGTGTAGCAAGCCCGAGGTGTCTCAATAGGAGAGATACCTGAAGATAAAATCCCGCAAGCTGTCGTGTAGATCGTCGCCGGATCTACCGTTTGTACAGGAGAAGATCAATTCCCGACTATAACATGCACTACATTCACACATTTAATGACGAAAATAGTTGACGCGCCCGGAAACACGGAATACAGATTCACTCAATCGTTGCAATTGCAAAATAGTTAATAATGTAAGAAACACAGAAAGAATTTGGGGTATGAATGAAATGTTAACGGACGAGGCGACGATGAAGCCGAGCCCGGCATTTTCAAATGAGAACGCCAAAAGCATTTTCATACAAGTTCTTATAGATACATTATACATGTATGTATTATCATGCATACATTATTGTTTCGTACATCATGGTTTTCGCAGAAATTCGTGAAAACTTACAAGTATATACTTTTGGAGCTATGCGTAATATGCTAGGTAGCTGCCACGTTGATTCATGTCGTCCCAGCATTGCGGTAACCTGCTGTTTTTATGTGGCCATTTTCTTGTGGTAAGCGTAGGGCAAGTCGACTTTGCCATACGCATACCGTAATGTAACACGGGAATCAGTAAACAGGGAAAGCAAGTACCAGTTTTTCATGCACGAGTACTGAAACTAGTGGTGCTAAAACAGCACCTACTTTCTCCACCGCATTTTCACGCAAAATTACGCGAAAAGTTCTCAAATTTTCGAAAAGTTGTATATAACTTTATTTTAAATTCTATTTATAAGGTACAGAATTCATTGAGGAAAAAATCTCTATTTTTAAAATTTAGTTCTAGAATGACTCCGCAAAAATTTTGAAAGTTTTGCAATTTTCAAAAAATTACTGTTTTCAACAAACAAGAGATCTGCACTATTCTCTTAAACGTCCTTCACACACAACAAAATTTAATAAAAAACAATGGAGACACTTTTTTGAAAATTTTGAAAATGTCCCAGTGACTTCATGAAAATTGCCCCCGAAAATTAATATATCGGTTTTAAATTCAAGGTGCGGCGACATCAGACAGATCGATTTGGGAAATTACAATTTGGGAGAAAATAGACTGAAAGGTTTAGCTGCTAGCATTGTTTACAGACGAACAGACTGAGGCGGACGGGCGGGCGGATGGTCAGTCAGTCGTTTAGCCGTCATTCTATTTTTCGGTGTCAAGGACCCACAAAATATGGATTCTGGCTACACACGTGTTAGAAGATTCCCCCCCTAAATTTATCAACTAGATTTATCCACTTTATCCATACCAAGAGTTTTTAATACAACTCTTCTCTAACAAATAAGAGTTTTTCTGTTTATAATTCGCCGTTTTTTCACGCAACACTACATATTTTTCTCTCCACTCCGTAGCGAGAAACTAAAAGCGGCGGCAGGCGCGACCCCTGCCTGCGCCCAGGGCGCCCCTGCTGGCGGCGCGGCTGGCGGGCGGAAGTGGGTCACGAGACCGCGAGTTCCTCCCCCACAACTGCTGAAAGGCGGGCGCTTCCTTTCAAGCGGCCGGCAATTTTCTTGCCGCGATTTTTCACCGCTTTGCTTCGACGCCAATTGTGGTCCGCACACGGCTGCCTTAATAGCGTCACGTGTCCTTCACGCATGTTCAACTTGGCAGCAGAATACGCAGCTGAATGGAGCATTACAATGTCCAGTTTCTAAGAAAAAAGGGGAAAGGTGATGCGGAAAAGTTGAGGTTGTACTAAATCATGCAAAAACATGCTTTCAGAAGAAGGACAGCGGTTTAACTTGAAATTATATTGTCAAAAATTTACAAACTGGGGTTTCTAACTTTCGAATAGTAACAATAATTGAATACCCACAAGTTATGAAACTGCTTGAAATTCCATTCAGCTGCACATGCTACTTATTTTTATATGCACAATATATGCACAATTATGTGCACAAGAAATAACAACAAGATGAAACCAAAATTCATAACGGATTCTCCTTTACCCGAATGTTTCATTTTTCCTGATTCTAAATTAAATTATCTAAAAGTTAATAAAAATGCACGAATGTTCACAAAGCTAAAGCTCGTTGAAACATTCTTGATCCTTGAAGACCCCAAATCTTTTAGGCACTATTTAAACAGAACAAGACATGAAACAATGTGAATATGCAATGCGTGTGGGTGAGTTTGTATGACTGTGATTCCGGTGATACCTCCATTAGCAAGATTACCCCAGTTTTGAGGGTATAACTCTGGTTCAGGAAGCGTTTTTGCAACACAAAAGTCTTTAGAACGCGGACTGCTTGTTCACACACTGCTCCAGAGTCAAAAGTACACGATACAAAAGTACACGATACAAAATTCCAGATATTGCTGTTTCATCGCATGTGCCTCTCAAATTTGTTCAATTTCCAAAAATATTTCAGAGCAGTTATTCAACGTTAGCATCAGTTCAGGGTTTTAAACGTTAACCATTTACAATTTAAGACCTATATGAACTGCGTCTAAGCAAAAACTGACTTACTTTGCAAAATAGAATGGAATGTGAATTTGTAATTTTTATTTTCGCGAGTACGTTACATGTTGCTTTAAATTTTAAATTCCAAAAGTTCAGTTCTTTTCGACAACGTCCTACAATTTCAATATTGAAAATAAAGAATGTTTCCTTTTAAAAACATCTGCTTATTTCAGAGTCACATCTTTAAATACCGCCATGTACAATTTTTAATTAACGTGTGCACTTTTCGGGAAATTCTACATTAATTTATTTAATTTTCTAGTTTTGAGCAACTGTTTTCATTAAGAAAATTATGTCTATTCAATATTAAGGTTTTGTGATTTTAAACATGGGATGTTTTCGGTTTTTTGGGGAACATTTTTTGAAATGCTAATGTGAAAAAGCACAGTTTGAATGCCTGAAATACAAAGGAAGATTGTTTTCATAACACGGTTCCTCTAGTAGAGGAAAAAAGCTTAAAATCTCTGAATTTTCAGACTGCAAAAGTTAATTTTACCGGCAATTTTTCTGCAATTTCTGCAATGGGCTACAACTACAATATTGAAGATAGAGATATTTTCTTTAATTATTTTTTTTCTTTTAAGACATCTGAAAATAATGACATGAACAGTACTTCGAAAATATGAATAGTTTTTGCGTAATTTTTCATGAAATATAATATATATATATATATATATATATATATATATATATATATATATATATATATATATATATATATATATATACATATATATAATATAACAATTATTTTTTTAAATATCTGTCTGTTTACCACGTCTGTCGGAAATGACGGTAAAAAACTTAGTCCCATTTACGAAGACATATTGAAATTCCAAAAATTGCTGAGAATTTAAATTTTAAGTAAGTTTAAAAGTACAATATTGATGATAGAGATTATATCTTAAATAAAATATATTCTAAATAATCTTTAAACAAAAGATCACGTCATTTTTTATATATCGAGTAGTTGATGCGTAATTTGTTTCTGAAGTTAATGCAGTTTATATTTTTTCAAAAACAGCACCAAACGTTTTCCTCGGACGCATACAAAATGGTGCAAGTCTTATTTTCTATGATTTTGTTTTTAATTTTCCAAAATTGCAAAACTAAAATTCGCGAGAACGTACTACGTAGTTTTAGCACTGATTATATTTTCCATTTGTAAATGGGTAAGACATGTTTATGACTACCTGTGTAATTACAGGTCCGCATATCATGCGCTCTATTTGGTGGAGATGATTTCAAATGTGGGCTGAGATGTGTTGTTAAGGTCAGAAATTGCAGAATTGTGATTGATTCATTATTTCATGTTTCCGGGCGCTTCATCTGATATATTCTTTAGACCCGTAAGTGAAGTGCATGTTGTTATCTCGGGAAGTGAAAGGGTTCTTCCCCGCTGGATAGTTAGATCCGGCGCCGACCTCCACGTCGGCTTGCTGGGTTTCCTCTATACGTGTATGGCCACCCAGTGGGGCCCGCCCCACTGGTGGTGTAGTGGTGTAGTGCATGTGAGAGTGAGCAAGTACAAGGTGAGAATATGACAAAGAAAAGGAAGAAAAAATCGTGCACGGTCCGTGGCCCTTTTGTTTGAGTACTGCTACTGCGTTGGTATTGACCCTGGTATTTATGGCAGAAACCATGGAAAGCAACCGATCAGAATAGCCGACTGCAAGAATTCTCATTTATCATGCGGTTGAATTCGATCTAGCTTTCTATTGTCGAAAATACTGCCACTGTCGGTCAGAGGTACAATGAAATTAGCTGTGCCACCTCAGCCGCTTGAAGCATTATATTACATAACCGTATCTAATGCGAGTACGTACGTGCTGTTGTGGCACCAATAGTTTTCAAAATAATGTTATTAGAGATCAAACATATATTATTAAATTCTTTGAGTTGGTTGAATTTGAACAGTTTTTTTCTGAAAATGCAAGACGGGAACCCATTTCATGTTCCATATCACATTATTTCATCATAAATTGTAATGTGAAAATGTTTAATGGGTGAAGTATTTGAAGTAATTAGTGATTTATAGTTGATATCCATGTTAATATACTTTTCATTATAATTATGACTACATTTGATATACACTCATATAAATACATTCAACTGAATTAAAATCATAATAAACGTATGCTTAAATTACAATCAACCCCGCAAATGTATACATTTGGTTGTCCATAATGAACACAAGCATACGTGCTCAATTATGGGAGTAATTTATTAAGTAATTTGCTTTGTTGCTTCATGTACAGCCCAATAATTCTGATACCTCAATATTCATGACGCACATTTTAATAGCTAGGCATCAAATTTTAAAAAAATCATGTATATTATTGAAGGTAATCTATTTGCTAGGAAAGTCTTTCATTAGCAATAGTGGTACACTTAGTCTTATAGAACCTATTAACTTGTGGTGCTACGATAGCACAATACCTCGATAGCGCATTATAAGCAATTTTTGAAAATAAGAAATGTGCCATTTTCTAATATCCTTTGCACTATTTGAGTGAAAAAAAATAAAAAAAACTAGCAAAGCCAAACCTGCTTATACATTTTGTATTATTTCTAAATTTTGCAATTTTCATACATTCGTTTCGGAAAAGAGACCCGCGCAAGTTTTAAGCGTCCGTTGCTCGATGCGACGAAAAAAAGTTTTAGCCTTTTTCAAGATTCGTTTAGGAAATTGCCTTATCTTCATGCAGAAATGATGCAAAAACTAGTAGGTTTTCTCAAATAATTATCACCCTATTTAACGATCTAATTTTTACAACAGATTTACGCATTGAAGAAAAATCTCTCTCATTAATATTGTACTTTTACATTGTTAATTTTTAGCAATTTTCGAAAATACAGAAAATTCGCCGAAAATGAGACCTACGCCATTTTAACGTCCTTCACCACATCCGAGAAAAAACAAAATAGAAAAATTGAAACCCTTTTGATAGCTGTTTAAAAATATCTGTCACGCAAAATTAGACGAACACTACTCGATTTTCAGAAAATCGCACATGACCTTATTTAAATACGTGCATTTGAAGAATAGATTTCGTTGAGAAAAAATCTCTATATATTGTAGTTGTAGGAAATCCCATAAAGAAATTTAAACTATAGCGATTTTCAGAAATTCAGAATTCAACGAAAATAAGGCCTGGAGCATTTTTCAATCTTTCATCCTTTTCTTCAAAGAAAAAGTTTACTACACAAATTTGAAACAATTCCTGAGAACATTTTGAAGGCATATTCAATATTCTAACTAAACAGTTTCAAGGTAGAAAGAGAACAAGTGTGTCGGATCTCCTCCACTGTCAGATCTCGAACCCCATCATTTTCCACCGGCAGCGGTAGCTCAGTGCAGTTACTGATGTCACTGCAGCGCCTCTGACCGGGAGATCCTAGGTTCGAGTCCTGACGGCGGCAGGATTTTCGACCCTAGCTTTCCAGCTAGGTCGAATTCAGTCACTGTCTGGAGGAGAATTCTAGCGGCCGGCTGCTCTGATCGGTAGTTTTCCGTGGTTTCTCCGATCAACACCAGGCGAATACCGGAGCAGTACCCTAACAAACGGGCCACGGACCGCGCGCGATCTGTCCTTCCTCTTCCTTGTTCTATCATCTCCCCTTACACACACTTACACTAACATGCACTACACTACCACATATTCCTGGAGACAGGTCGGAAGCTCAGAGCTTGTCCCGGCTGGGGCGGTGCCCTGCTGGTGGGAGAGTCCTAGTTAGGGGGAACCCCACTAGCCGACGGTAGGTCGGCGCCGGTTCTCGCCATCCAGCGGGGGAAGATCTCCCGAGAAAAACATGCACTTCACTAACGGGAGTAATGACCAAATAAGTTGACGCGCCCGGAAACACGAAAAAAACAATCAATCAACCAGCATTTTCCTGTCAAAGTCGCTGCAAAGACAGCGGCCGCAGTGTCTCTGAGCTAAGATAAGTACGTCAAAACGTCTTGGACGAAATAATTTAGTACATTTAGGATAAAGATATCTACATTTTCGAAACCAGAGCACCTGAATACAAATTTTACTGTCGAAAAATACCGGATATCTTCCGCGGCATTTCAACACTTTATCTTCATCGTAGTGCAGCTAGAAAGTAAAACTAGTGGCGCTACAACAGCACATACTTTCCTGCATATTTCTAACTTTCGCAATTTTCGAAATTTAAAAGAGTTCGAAGATAATTAGACAAACGGCATTAATTTAAGCGTCCTTTTCTCTATTCGTGGAACAAATTAATAGAAAAAAATTGAAGCCGTTTTCGGAAGCATTTTTTTAAAATGCATTAATTTCAAGGACAAATCAAGCAAAAACTTCTCGTTTTACAAAACAAATGACAATATTTTTTTTAAGAATATATTTGCCCTCCTCACACCACGCCGCCCCATATTTTCACAAAAGCCAATTCCCAGTTCCTACGAAGACATCCACCCCATGGGCTGACGCGAGCGCCCTAACCCAGCAGCTCTCGCTTGTTCATCAAATTAGACACGCGCGTGTTCTAATCCGTGGACTTTCTCAGAAGCACAGGAAGACAGAATTAGTCAACCGCCTATCACAAGTCGCAGTAATAGGGTCTGTTATAATTTCCACCCTATCACAGTATCTTTTCGGCCCAACTATAGCAAAGCTCTACATCCAGCAAATAAGAGCCAGCTCGTTTGATTACACCTTGAGAATATGTAGTAGAAGAGTGGGAGAGATTGTTAAAACCGTGTGTGTGCTCCGTGATCTAAGAAGAACTGACAAACAAACTTTGATACGCGATTGGAACAATCAGATAAAATGGCCGTGATAGACAGCATTCCAAATATGCAATACCTGGGGCAGATTAAGCACTTGTAATGCTATGAATAGAATGGAACGTGAATTTTGTTCCCACGGCGTTAAGAGCGAATGTACTAATTCCAGTCAACGCCCATTTCGCGTGACTGCCGCGACAATTAATAAATGTCACAAGTCAATAAGACGCGTAAACGAGGCCTCATATACTAATGATAACCGGACGAGCCGGATGAGCGGACGCAGGAAACGGCTGCTCCATGCGACCGAGGCATCTTCTGCGGCAATTTGGGTTTTGCGATATCATGCAATTTAGGTGCGGCTGGGTACTTGCAAATCGGCTCGAGCCATCGCGGAGACCACGGTCGTTCTCCCACACTAGTCCCACCACACCGTCCGCGTCACCTCCTATTGGTTGTAGTCAGCTATCATCGGCCAAGTAACATGCCGAACAAGCATCAGCAAGCGTCTGCCAGTCCCTAAAGGAGTGAACGTATAAAGAAGACGACAGTTGACATTTTCATTGCAAACAATAGTCAAGTAGATAACTCATGATAATTGCTAAGGAAAAGTGAAAATGTGCCTGCATTGTTATTAATGTAAATTGAGTTTTAGTTGAATAAATAAGCATTTGCCCATCAGCCAATGCATGTTCAAAGAAGTATGTGTTATGCCTGAACTCCCTCACATCATCTCCAATCCAGAGCTGCTGGTTTGCACACTTAAATTAAAATGAAATTACTGTATTCAGTTTTACGCACATTCGACATTTCGAAAACTAACTAGTATCGACAGGTTGGTGAGTCTGACAAGAAATGAAAGGCGATAATACAGAAAATAAATTGAAACAATTGTTATAGTCACATCATTGCAAGCTAGGTGTAAATATTTTCCTGCTGCTGAAATGGTCAACAATGCACAATATAAAATACAAAGTAACACTACAAAGTACCAGGACCATACAAGATCAACGTGCCATTGTCGATTTGGGCCAAGATATTCTAGCCTTTTCTTTGGCTTTCATTGAGTGAGGTCTCGTCACCGCCTGCTGCTGCAAAAAATGTCATCTAAGTGTTCGATGAATGCAGTGGATCTTGTCTACTCCGAAGCCAAAAAAAAGGGAACGGGTCTCGCAAGCTTATGAAAAGCTGCATCTGTAGAATCTGTAGCAATATCAGAAGGAGCGAGAGAGGAACTGGAAAACAAAACAAAAAGCGCGAATCGTTGTCGTCTAAGGAAGTACTGATCTCCTGAGATGCCTGCTTTTGGAGGAAAAAGAAATCACGCATACGTTAATTGTGAACAGGCTAGTCGATAAAATGTCTTTTCATCCACTGACGATTCCGGTCTTGGAAACGAATGCACGTATTATTACAGAAATAATTATAAAACATACAAGTGGTAAACCTTCTTATAATTTTTGAATGTGTCCATTTTAAAAGAGCAAATATCTCTGCATTAGCGACTTAAGTTGATACACAACCGCTGTAACCTTCACATTTGGGAGACTACGAACCACAGTTATGATAAAACGCCTATTACACTACACCGGCAGCAACAAAGGAAGAAAACATTTCTTCACTTCAACTTACCAAGTAATTATCTGGTCGCGCTGAAATATTCAAAGGCGCAATTTGCACAAAAGGCAGACACTGATAGAACCTTTTTAAAGCGAGTCTGTCCAGATCGCATGACCAGATATAAATGCAAACATGCAGACGAGGGAGGGAAGGAAGGAATGAAGAGCGAACGTTTATTCAAAGCGGCATTTCTCAGCCGTCAGCTTTAAGGAATCTGAAATACAGAAAATCATGAAACGGATTATACGGTCCTGAGAGTGACTAATCATACGAATATATTATATATAAATATACTTTTTAAAATAAAATACACGAACTTCCGTGAACAGGCCCCTAATTTGATTTCTTCGCTCTACATTACGATCTTGCAAGATAGAAACTAGGACTTTGGAGTGTGTTTAGATCATTATTTAGATCAATTTCAAGCATTTAAGGTGGTTCTCTGCCTTCTTGTTTACGACGATCTTAAAGCATGGCCGAACATCTACAAGTAGCCACGGGTTTTCTTCAAATTCCGAATAGCAATCTCCGGTTTGTTTGTTGTTATTGTACAGTCAGTTTGAACGTACAGCCTTAAAGTATTCAACACAGTCCAACTCTAGTTATTAGTTTTGGTAAATATTCCTATCATTTGCAGCAAGTGTATGGAACTTTAGGGGTGTTACTGATATGCCAGTGAAATTAACGAAAGACCCTAGCATGCCTTTTCATGTTGTCGGACTCTTCAAGAATTTGAGAAGCGGAGACGATGTGATCAATTAAATGTGTTACCTTGAAATAATACATTTATCACCCTCGGTAATTTTGAAAACAGCGCTACCATAATGTTTCTAATCATACATCAATCCATGATCTGATCAGCAGTTACTTTTGTTTCCGATTCTTGCTTTGTTCTTCCCTTTTAAGACGCATACATTATCGCTCTTTTTATATCTATTTTTTTCATACTTTTAAGATGTTGTTCATGAAGTAGTTTGTCTCTTCAGAGTTTCTTTAACATTTTTTTACATTTCATGTCAAATAGCGTCAGATTTTCAGTATCTGTATAATTCTACAAGTCTTGCACAGTTTTCACCGCACTTTTTTGTTGTATTTACATTGACTTTCGCTCAAATTTAACAATTGTATTTATTATTGTTATTATTATTAATACATTATTGAAAAGTAAACCGATTGTGCATGTGTTTATCGAGATGTAAGGAAATAAATGCGCTGGGTCTGTTGCAAACGCGGCGACTATCGGGCGCGAGGCGCCGCGCGTGACTGGCTGGGGCGCAGGGCGAGGGAGCCCGAGGGGCGGGGCGCGGCTGCAGGCGCCCCAATGCAGTCCCCCGCCCCTCCCCTCCCCTCCCCGCCACACCCCTACCCCGCCCCGAACCCGCCCCACCCCCGCCCCTCCCCGTCCATCCCCCGCCCCCGCCCCGCCCCCACCACCTCATTCCGGCGCATTCCAAGCAGCTCCGAGTCCACTCCGCTGGCGCCTCCGGGGGCGACGGCGAGTGCTGGCGGTGAGCGAGGCGTCAAGACGTGACACGAGAGCGCGGGAAAGGGCGCGCGACGCGGGTGGCTCAGGGACAGGCGCGAGGGCCGCGGGCACTGGACGTAGGGCCTGGGGCGCGGGGTGGTGCAGGAAGTGAGAACGAGGACGGGGACGTGGGGATATGAGGGAGGGGATACGGGGGCCATGGAGATGGCGTTGCGCGATGGTCATATTGAATGAAAAGGCGTGGGCAGTGGCGGGGATGAGGACAACGCTGGGTGCGAAAGCGCGGGGCGGGGCGGGGCTGAGGGCAGCAGCTGAGGACCGGGGCTGGCAACATCTCAGCTCGCGGGCCGCGTTGCCATGGCGACCGAGGGGTTTGGCAGAGCTGGCTGAGCGGCGTGACCGGGGTGGCAAAGCAGCTTTGCAGAATTCCGCCCACCCACCCCACCCCAGCCACTTGCCACGTGGGGAGACGTTGCCAAGGGGGGGGGCAGTGACAATAGAAGAACGCCGCGCGCCGGCTCTGGCGGCAAGGAGGCGCGATGACACGGAAGGCGACCACTGCAGCTGACAATAATATGGAACGGAATAAAATAGGCCCTTTTACATATATTAAAATTAACAATTGCTTTAAACTACAACTTACGAAGGAATGTATTATATTCCTGTTTACGTTCCATATGGAACCCTTGGTGAGTTTTTAAAATTTAGTTCAGTTAATTTAATTTATTTTAAAAAAGTATCAAAATGTACAGATAAAATTGTACTTCTTCCAAATTTGTAATTATTCAAAAATTGTTTTTGTGCCATTCCGTTTTACTGACTATTGTAGAATTCACGACCATTAATAAATTGTAGGATATGGATCACGGGATTGGTCAATTAATAAAACACATTAGTTTGCCAACGTTTCGGAATATGTAATTCCTTCTTCAGAGCTACAGTAAACAAACAACACAAGGACTGAAGACAACTTATCTGAACAATATTATTTAAAATCACACAATATATACCTGAATCAACATATGTGAAAAAAACAAACAAATGTAATATAAATTATACACACCTTGCTAATATACTTATATTACTTACCTTGCTAATATTACTTATATTAGCAAGGTGTGTATAATTTATATTACTTTGGTTTTATATTACTTTGGGAAATGGGAAGGTCATATAGTATTTTGAACACTTTCTGGTATTTCCAATCCTTTCCGCACGATACAGATGGCGGCGTCCTTGTCTTGAACTAGTTCAACATCCACTATGTTGCTCCGTTTTGCAGAAATATTATCTACATCGACAGACACTTCAATACGTGGTTATGGGCTGGCCTGGCTGTAAGAGAACGTTAGAGTTTCCACGATGATTACGCATGGCCCCTTTTTCGTATTATTTTATAAGCATCCGATAAGCATTGAAAGACGAAATTATCACTTATGATTAGGGAAATGTCTAATAATAAAAGAGCTAAATGATAAAATAGTAACTCCTTATTTAAGCAAAAGAGGAGGGGGAAACATGTTCTGATACGTCGTTCCCACCTCCTCCCATTCGTTTGCACCCATTCATTTCTATCAATAACGTACGGAAATCAGGACACGGATTAACTGATTGGTTCCTTTCTTTCTGGGCAAAGAAGTAAGCAAACAGCGAAGTAGGAATAATGTCAAGGGAAACAGGAGACGTCAAGACGGGATTCTATGAATTACGGCCACAAAATTCAATGGATATTTTTTTGTGGATATATCGCTAAAATTCTGTGATATTTCTTGTTAAGGGACTCTCTTTGCGAGGTATTGAATGTAAGGTAAGAGCATTTTCACGGAGGAATGTATTATATATATGTGCAAAATATTGCGCTTCAAGGCAGAAAAAATAGTTTTTTGTCTGGGTATTCGCTTCTTTCATGAAACTAATAAAGCAGTTTATTACTTTATAAAGCAATCGTATTACTTTCGCTATCAACGACTTTTTTTTCATAATTCAAATATTTGCCTCTTTATCGAAAGCACAAATTTTACCTACTCCGTGATCTTCGGAAAATTACTCTGGCATTGTCATCCATTCGTTACTTTAACTCCTTCCTTAAATACATATTTTATATTAACAAACCATATACCATTATTTTAAAAACTAGTCACATATTTTCATGACAAATAATCACAAATGTCATTAAATTACTTATCATTGAAAATATTAAATAATCTCTCCATTGATAAAGATTTTATTGGAATAGTTCGTCCTAGAAAACATAGCTTGGAAGAACTTCGTTAGATAGTGAATTTGGCAGGCTGGGGTTGTGTATCTCCATGAAACTCTTCGACATAATAATATTTCTTCAGAAATCTTATGTTGACATGATTTTACGTATATTTCTTGTGTACATATTCAAAAATTTTAACGATATGGTGCAAAATTTTCAGTCTTGAAATACTTGAAACACAAGCTAGAGAACTGAGTGAGTACCGAAGGAGCCAAAATGACGGCTCCAGGTGGTTTAGATAACTTGGATTATTTTTCAATAAATATATTGCAATACATACTTAAACTATAACGCACCGTAAATAAACAAAAATGAAAGAAAAATGAAATGAAAGGTCAACAAATCACAAATCTTATCCACAAAAACAAAGGAGCAAGCACTTGAATAATGCCAGGAGACAAAATGCCGTCACTGATGTAGTGTTAACTCAAAATAATGAATCAAAAGGAAGTATTTGATCCTTGATTTTCGAATAAATACATCTTCTCTTTCAGAAAGCGTTTCTTGTTCTGTTGCCGAAACTTGAATATAAAAAACGATCAATTTTGCAAACATTTCAAGAGCAATGTAGCAATCGTTTTGAATAACATTTAACCTATTTTTATTGTGACTAATGGCATGTGGCTCGAACGAAAGTATGATCTGGAAGCGAAAACGCTGCATATTGCACTAAGGAATTGAGTGATATTAAAGCTACTGCAACACTGTCCCTACGCCGTGGCGGCGGTCGGGGAAAAGGCAACTACTGCATTCAAGAAAGGACGGCCTAGGTGCTCGTCGGTGGGACGTCATTCACCGTCTGCCGCCTGGGTGGCTGCTCGTCGTCCGCAGCGGGTGAAATCGCGAAGCCAGCGCCGCTCGCACCTTCGCCCCTCCCCTGCGGCGGCGAGTGTTTTCTTATTAAATTCCCGGCCCCGTGATTCATGCGCTGCGGTGAACCGCCGGGGCTCTGGGTTGGATTCTTCTTCGCGGTTCAAGAGGTTGATATAGATTTGAGCCGTGAATTATAGGGAGGAGCGCAGGTCGTGTCAGAGAAGATCGTAACTCGGCGCGGGGAGGTAGCAGCGAGGGGGCGTGCAGGGGTGAGGTGGGGGGTGCCAAAGGGGGAGAGAGCGGCGCCCGTTGAGTAAACATCTCCAGGCGGCGAAACGCCTCACGCCCCGCCGCGCCCCGCCGCGCCCCGCCGCGCCCCGCCGCGCCCCGCCGCGCCCCGCCGCGCCCCGCCGGGCCCCGCCGCGCCCCGCCGCGCCCCGCCGGGACCCGCCGCGCCCCGCCGCGCCCCGCCGCACCCCGCCGCGCCACGCCCCGTCCCGCCGCGCCCCGCCGCGCCCCGCCGCGCCCCGCCGCGCCCCGCCGCGCCCCGCCGCGCCCCGCCGCGCCCCGCCGCGCCCCGCCGCGCCCCGCCGGGACCCGCCGCACCCCGCCGCGCCACGCCCCGTCCCGCCGCGCCCCGCCGCGCCCCGCCACGCCCCGCCGCGCCCCGCCGCGCCCCGCCGCGCCCCGCCACGCCCCGCCGCGCCCCGCCGCGCCCCGCCGCGCCCCGCCGCGCCACGCCGCGCCACGCCCCGTCCCGCCGCGCCCCGTGCTGCCTCTTCTCCTCGCAGTTGGCGCGTGGGCGGGTGGGCGGGGTGGACGTGGGTGGAAGAAGGCGCGCCGCCCGCAGTGAAGAGCTTAGCGCGAAAGGCGCGCGAGAGAGGGAGGGGTGCAGCGGCAGGCGGAGTCGGCAAACAGCGAACGGCACCCGGAGACGGAGGGGCGGGCGGGAACGGTAACGGAGGACGAGGCGCGGAAAGAATTGAGCAAGAGAGCGGGCAAGGGAACGGGGAACACAAATCTCTTCGATCTTGCAGGTATCTGAAATGTGTTTTATGTGACATGAAGAAATAGAATTTTAGGTCATATAATACACATAGTAGGTTAATTATTTTTTCTTTATACATTGCTGTTATTTATTATGCTAACACTGACATTATTATTTTTTGGTAATCCTGATGGGGGCCGTGATACATGTTGTGCACGTGAAGAGGTAGAGTAGTTTTTACTAACTTACACGAGGACGCGGAGAAAATTTGTCATAAAATTACAACTTTAGAGTATATATTTGTTTAATGACCCCTCATTAAAACTCATACAACTGGGGTGCTACTGCAAGAACACTGATTCTGCGATTCCCGGAGGATCTTCCATCTGACGAAGCTCGCTTTTCGCCCTGCTTATTTCAATTGTGTAACTTTTTCAAGCCTCACCTGAGCTTCCGATCGCCGCGCCGCCCCCCGCCCCACCCCCTCCGCTTGCCGCTTCATTGCCCGCGCGCTCACCGGCGAAGTTGCCGCTAACGATGTTCGTTACGCGCCCGACGGATTGCCGCTCGTCCGAGCACGCGCCATAGATCGCGATTAAATTGCGCTTGTTAGACGACTTACACTCATTTACGTCTCGAAACATCTTGGCGAAAATGAAGTTTGCACAAAGCGTCCGGGAAAACCCATTTCCCTGCGAGGGTCCATCGCCATGGCGCCGCTTCTCATCTCTGATGAGATAGCTCGGCGTCGTGTTAACACTCACGCTCATTTGCTCAGCATTCTAAACAATTTTATCGTTCATTAAACGTCTGCACGAAATATGAAGTCCCAAAGTCACAAATTGACAGCGAGAAAGGCAGAGGCAGGGACGAGGTTGCTATATTCTCCATGGCATATAATGGCTCAATATTAGCTATATTCATGAGAATTTCGGGGTGTTTCAAAATTGACCGGATGCTTCTATTTCTTCCATTTTCCGTGCACTTCTATCCACCTTCAGTGAAAATTTAGATCCGCAGCTACACCGTTTTTAAATTAACCCCTGCTGGTGGAACAGATCGGCAGGTTTGTCATGGACGAAATCGACGCTGGTGGTACTCAGCATCAGATGCTGCTCTCGGTGTGCACGGAAGAAATCATGTCCTCTGGTTAAGGGTTGTATTAGAACTTTGTCAATCACTTTAGCACGAGTGTTGTCAAGACGTAATGTCACTCATTCCTTGCAATATGCAAACTATGTTTCATTGACAATTCTTTCTTTTTTTGTAATATTTTCATCATTCGCGTACCCAAGGATTATATGCATTGAATAGTTATTCCAAAGCACAGAGCTAAACCCCATCCCGTCCACATTCCCCAAAGACAAATCCCGTGCTCCGTAGCTCCTATTCTATCTCCACATCATAAGCCCCGTTACCTCACCCATTTCACAAACCACCAGCAGGAACTCCTAAACGCCCCACCCTGATTTCCCATTGAGGCGCCTAGTGGGGGTCATCCTCCTCCTTATTTTTACTGTATATTGTGTACATATTGTGTATATTGTGTGTATTGTGTTACTGCATATTGTGTACATATTTACAAATCTGTTCAAGTGGCTAGGCACGCTGTATCAGAAAAGTATTAAATAAAAAAATATAGCGAGGCAACAGTCAATTCATGTGCATACAAGACAGCAAAGAGGGGCACATGAAAGAAATCCGTGAGAGTTCCAAAACTTTTCAGACCCGCTAGTATAGAAATAACATTGACGACCGAAGAAAGCTCTACGGGCAAACGCAGTAGCATTGCGATCGTTTCCTGGGCAGCCCTTTCCGGTGCTTGAATAGTGCGCGGGGGCGCTAGGCCAGCAAGGCACGAGCCGGTCTTCCCCGCACAAATAGCGCGTTTGAGAGGAGGACGGGGCGCGGGGCGAGGTGGCCCGGGTGGGAGCGGGGGTGGGGCGGGGGTGGAACGGGGCTGAGACGGGGCTCAGGCCACTCGAGTGGAAGCAACGGTCGAGACGCCAAATCCAACACAATGCAGCTCCGGCCAGAGTCCGCCTCGTGCCCGCCCCGCCTCCGGCCTGCCTCAGCCACGGTCTCCGCCTCCTGCCCGCCCACGCCCTAGACGCACCTACTGCTTCTTCGTTCCCAGCCGACTCCCTTCTCTCCGTTCAACCCCGTCCCACCACGCCACACACACACAGATAAATGGCCCCTTTTGATAAGAACGTCTCAGAATACCTGTTACAAACTTCCGGGGCACGTAGAAAATTATCCCATTTTGCTAATGAACTTGTAGTGGGAAATTTCATATAACAGCTGTACGCACAGCTCTTCGGCAGCAACAAAAAAAAGTGTCAGAACGTGACTTGCAGAGCACTTGTGCATAAGATGTTGCCTAACAATTAATGACAAATTCACATGTCTACCTCCCGATGAAGTCTCCGGCTACAAATTCATTTACAAAAAGTTCTATCTTTCGACTTCTCTACATAATCTAGAATTTTGTAATATTTATTCTGACACACTGTATAGGGCCCTTGCACACTCATTTATTTCACTCAAGGAGCTACCAATTATTTTACTTTTCTCAGCGATTTCTGTTGTGAAAAGTTTCAGAATCGGCGTTCACGAGAAGACGTTTTGAAGAATTACAGATTTTTACCTTTCGTTCAACTGCACATCAAGGCGTCCAATGATAGCGAAGATTTTCCCCTGGATGCTTTATTTCAGAGAACTTCGCCGTTATTAAGCATCCTTTGCTCTATCTGTGGAAGAAGAAAATTAGGAAAAAAATTGGGGCAGCTTTTATTATTTTTGAAAATACTGAGAGCAGATATTGAGAACAGCACCAATTTTTGGTGTTGCTGCCCTTTGGTACATACGAGAAGACAATTTCAAAGAAATATTTTGGAGCCATTTTTTAGAAAATAAATGTTTAAAAATTGCCTTTATTCATGACAAATTACGTGATATCGTCTCATATTTCGGAAAAATTCTACAAGAGATTTATTTCAAGAACTGTTTTAGCACAACAGATTTCATTTTGAAAAAAAAAAATTCATATTCAATATTGTAGTTGTAGTTGGGAAAAAGTCTTGAAACTTTGCAATTTTTGAAAATTCAGAGATTTCAACGAATATGAGACCTGCACCATTCTATTGACAGTTGAAAATGTTGAGGCTTCCTGTAAGTTACCCCCCAAAATCAAAATATCCGTTTGAAGTTCGTAGGGGTTTGAGCTTCCTTAGATTGATTCAGGAATATCAATTTTAAAGAAAAAACGTTTGAACGGTTTAGAATCTTTACCACAGACAGACATTTTGCCGTCAATCAATTCTTCGGTATCATGTCCCCAGAAAATATGGATTCTAACTACACAACGTGATAGAGGAAAGTACTTTATTACATGTAGGAACAAGATTTATTCGTTACCAGGAATAAGGGTTTTTCTGTAGAAAAATTTACGTGGCAGCGCAATTATACACTTTCTCTTTTTATGAAGTAAGACGAGAAAGTAAAAGAGATACACTAACTCAAGAATATTATAGATTTTTCCCCCAAAATTTTATTTACATATACAACAATATAGATGGAAACTGACCAAGAACAATGATGTAAATATCATTTCTTATAATAGTATAAACAAATCTAGTATGTACAAACAATGGAATGGTGACTAGACACAACTGTAGAAAGTCTCAAAATATGCGTGTATTAAAAAATGTAAAGATTGGATAACTAAAGATGTCTGTCAAAACATGAAAGAAAAGGTAGGTTTTTTATGGAAAGGGCCAAGGTACACCAAACAATACGAGGTAGAGTCTAAACTACTCACTCCCGCCTGTTCAGGAGTACCAGCTGCGCGGTGATAAACTTGCCCAGCTCCTCAGTCGTCCTTCGCTGGCGCTCGCTACAGTTGCAAACACTCGCATAGCTGGCTTTGCCCTAACCCTAAAGCTACGGCGTTTTAATAAAGAAATCAGTCGGCAAAATCGAAGGAGGAAACATTTGAAAAAAAAATACTGAAATTCTTACCAGAACAAATTCCTTGCTATTACATAACACGCAGACAATTCTGCTTGAAGTCCATCTCACCTCAATTCATTGATACTTGTTTGGTGCTTCCGGGCGCTTCAACAGGTTAGGTCACTAGTCCCGTAAGTGTAGTGCTTGTTTTTTCATCGGGAGATAGCGTTTGAGGGGCACCGCCCCTGCCGGAATAAGCTCTAAGCACCCGACAGGTCTCCCGGAATAAGTGATAGTGTAATTGTGAGTAAGGGGAGAGGATAGGGCAAGGAAGAAGGAAAGATCGCGCGCGGTCCGTTGTTAGGGTACTGCTCCGGCATTCGTCTGGTGTTGATCGGCAAAACCACGGAAAACTACCGATCAGAGCAGCCGGCCGTTAGAATTCTTCTCCAGACAGCGACTGAATTCGACCCAGCCAGTGTCGAAAATCCTGCCGCCGTGAGGACTCGAACCTACGTCCTTCCGGTCAGAGACGCAGCAGTGACATCAGTAGCTGCACAGAGCTACCGCTCCCGGTACTTGTTTGTAGTGAACGCCCTCCGACATTGCAGGATCTTGTGGTTGTGGTGTGTGCCGCAGGAGGCGTTGAGGTGACCGCTTGCAGGTCAGGCTCCGTGGCTGGCGGTGGGGTGGCCGCTGTGTGGTGCGTCTTTTGTCCCAGCAGCCGCAGTGCCTCTCGTCCGCACTTCACTGAAGTTCCCTCTGAGCGCGCTCCGACATCGGTCGGCGGCACACGTAATTCGGTTTATTGCGCTGAAGCCACAACTCACGCGTTGGCCGTGAAGCGGCCAGGTGTGTAACTCCGGCGTCACTTTCATTTACGTTGCGTTCTACCCGCCTAAACCTGGTCTGGGCGCACCTACAAAATACTGGCTATGGAGAGAAATAGTCGGCGGCGGTCGGTACGCTAGCAAATGCGGGCAATAGGACCCATGGCCGCTCGCTGGCCGGAGGCGATGCCCTCGGGGTGCCAGGAAGTGCTCTAGAAAACGTGAGGCTCGCAGCGATATTTATATGTACTCTTTAGAAGCGTAATAAATAAATTAGAAAATAATATTAATAATAACTATTATTTTATAACTATTATAATGAATCAATTAATTAAAAATTCAAACAATTTATTATTAAATAAATATTATTATAATAAAAATAATAAAGACGTTCTATCACTAATGTTTCATGCTTTGACCAAGATAAAAGACAAAACGAACGATATATAGGATGAGTCACGTAACTTCAGCACCTCCTGTAATTTTTGAACCGTTGAAGTTATTGAAATGCAATTTTCACAGAAGTGCAT
>BLKR01004275.1:0-114145 GCA_011170035.1 Teleogryllus occipitalis
ATCAACCGGAACAAAACAGAGTTCCACGCTCACAACAGCCACAATTACAAAATTATACTCCTCCAAACTCACACCGGTCACCTCTTTCTAGACCTCAATTCAGACCAGCAGGTACAATAAGACCATATCCGCATCCCTTCCAACTTCAAAGATTGCATACTCCGCCAAACGGAAACTTAAGAAACAACCCCACTCCAATGTCAGGTGTATCAACCATCCGGCATGGTGTAAACATGCATAATGAAGATGATAACCAATTTCCCTATGCATATTATGATGATCATTTCTATTACGAAACCCCGCAAGAAAATGATTACTATATGTACTCAGACGAAATTAATGACATTCCAGAAAAAGAATATTTTGAAAGTACTCAAAACAATCAGGATTTTCGCGAGGACACATCATCAACGTCGAAGACTTAAACAATATTTATAATGCTCCTCAATTACCATTCATAACACTTTACGGCCTCAAAATTCTAATAGACTCCGGATCTTGCAACTCAATAATTAACCCAGACCCCGCCTACGCTATATTTGCTGATTTTATATATAAAGAAACATTCTGCATTCAATCTGTACATGCCGAAACAATAGGATGTGACAACATAAGATATCCCATATTTGAAGAACACGGTCTCGACATGCCCATAAACTTCCGGGTCATGCAATGGCATAAATATTTTGACGCGCTTATAGGTTCAGCAGATTTTGCAAAACTAAGAGCAAAAATTGACTATGATAAAAACACTGTCACTTTGGGAAATAAAGAAATCCCCTTTCACTTCTATTCAGGAAACAGACAAATTAATCACAGAAAAGAGGAAATTCCAAACTTTATCCAAATTCCGGTTAATGTAAAAGAAGGAGATATTTATGTTCCTTCATTCTGTCATGACAATCATCTCTTTCCTGATACAATAATAACTGCCGAAAATTACAATATTAATTATCCAATAAATTCACAAATATCATTGAATTTTGAACAACCAATTTATGTAGAACCAATTGAAAACGTTCAAGTAGAAACCATAGAAATCAATTCCATCTCAGACCACGACATCCGAGAATTTCTCCGAACGCAGCACATGAACGAACTAGAAGAAAAAGCAATTTACAAATTATGTTCAGAATTTTCAGACGTTTTCTACTATCCAGGGTGCGATTTGTCCTTCACAAACACAGTTAAACATTACATAAGAACCACTGATGAAAATCCGGTATATAAAAAGAATTTTCGATATCCTCCGCATCTCAAAGAAATTATAGACAAAGAAATTCAAAAATTATTAGACCAAGATATTATTATGCCCAGTCAATCACCCTATTGCAGCCCGGCATGGGTAGTCCCAAAAAAGATGGACGCCTCTGGCACAAAAAAATGGAAGTTAGTAATAGACTTTAGAGATCTTAATAAGAAAACTATTGAAGATAAATATCCGCTACCCCGAATTGAAGAAATATTAGATAACCTAGGGAAAAGTCAGTATTTTAGCACACTAGATTTGGCTCAAGGGTTTCATCAAATTGAGATGGACCCACGATCAATTGAAAAAACAGCATTTACGGTAGATAACCGCCACATGATGTTCAAAAGAATGCCATTCGGTCTCATTAATGCTCCAGCAACTTTTCAACGAGTAATGGATAACGTTTTAAGACCGTTCCTATACAAATTCTGTTTCGTATATATGGATGACATAATTATATTTTCCAAATCATTAGAAGAACATATACATCATTTGACATTAATATTGAAAAAATTAAGAGAAGTAAATTTGAAAGTACAATTAGATAAAACTGAATTTCTTCATAAAGAAGTAGCTTTTCTTGGTCACGTAATTACTCAAGAAGGAATAAAACCAAATCCAGACAAAGTACAAACACTTAAAGAGTATCCAATTCCTAAAAATCAAAAAGAAATTAAACAATTCCTAGGATTGGCAGGATTTTATCGTAAATTCATAAAAGATTTCTCCAAAATTAGTTTTCCCCTTTCTAGATGTTTAAAGAAAAATGCTAAAATTGACACCAGCAATAGTGCGTACAGAGACGCTTTTGAACAATTAAAAGTATTACTTGCTAATGCGCCAGTACTTGCGTACCCTGATTTCAACCAAACATTTGTTTTAACCACTGATTGCTCAAACGTAGCGTTAGGGTCCGTGTTATCACAAAAAGGACACCCCATTGCCTACCATTCGAGAACCCTAAATCCAGCAGAACGTAATTATTCAACAATTGAAAAGGAATTATTATCAATTGTTGATAGTTGCAAAAAATTCAGACCATACCTTTGGGGACGACGCTTCATTATCGAAAGTGATCACAGACCACTACAATGGCTCTTTGGACTAAAAGATCCCTCATCGCGATTATATAGATGGAAAGTAAAGCTAGAAGAATTTAATTTTGAAATAAAATATGTAGCTGGCAAAACCAATCACGTAGCTGACGCGCTATCTCGTATTGAAATAAACGAACATACAGAGGATAAAGAATCTATTATTGTTAACAGTCCCGATGAAAATTACCAAAAAGACGTTGACAATGAAACCATTCATTCTAACAAAGAAGACCCCATATTTGTCCTTAGAATGTCAGAAAGAGCTTTAAACCAGAACAAAAATCAAATATTTGTCACTTTTGGAAAAACTCCAGGACATTCGGTCCATAATATATTCAAAAAGCAAAAAATCATAAAACTTAGAGTCACGGAAAACAACCTTTTACAAGACTTACAGTTACTTCTTCCGCAAATTATAAATCCCTCTGAAAAGTATGCCGTGTACTTTAACGATCTGACTATTGAAATTCCATTCATAAAAACATGTCAGAAACTTTTCACGTCAGAATTAGTCATGTTACGAACCACCAAAATTCTCGAAAATATAGAAGACAAAGATACACAACGACAACTGATAGCACAATATCATAGTACCAACCATAACGGCATTATAGAAACCACAGAACATCTCAAAAAGAAATACTACTGGCCAAATCTCCAAACACAAGTCAGTGAATACATAAACAACTGTGAATTATGCCAGAGAAATAAATATGGACGCCACCCTAACAAAGTACCTAACGAAGGACCAATCACATCCCAAACACCTTTTTCAGTAATCCACATTGACACATTTCATTTTGAGGGAGAACGGATCCTAACAATTTTAGATGTCTTCTCAAAATATGGCCAAGCATACATTCTAAAAGATGGCACAGGATATTCGGCATTATGGAAATTAAAACAATATTTCTCTCATCATGGATACCCATCTCAAATAACCCACGATCAAGGAACTGAATTTCAAAATAAGCTAATTGAAGATTTTTGCAAATCTTATAACATCATATATCACGCTACAACACCCCTAAATTCTTCCTCTAATTCTCCGGTAGAGCGATTTAATTCTACTTTATTAGAAAAATTACGTATCCTCAGAAACAAGGATAAAAGCAGTCCATTACAACACCTTATAATTGATGCAATCACCTTCTATAATTCCTCAATCCATTCCACTACAAAGAGAACACCTTTTTCGATTACCATAGGAAATCATTACAATAGTCTAGAGCACCTATTCAAACCAACCTCCAATATAGAGGAATACCTTTTCAACAAAGAAACTGAAATTCAAAATTTAGCTTCTCAAAATCCACCGAAAAGAGATACCTCTTTTTCTCATAAATATCAACTGAATGACATAGTCTACATTGTAGACCCCTTAACGCGAAATAAGAAGTCAAAAAACTTATACCGCGAAGGTAAAATTGTCAAAATCGAAGAAAACAGAATACATTGTAAAATGAAAAATGGAAAAATTCATGTCAGGAATTTTCGCCACGTCAAACCTAAACGATCTTTTGTTTCAGACCCACCAACGGAAGTGAAGGATTAGGATTCAAACCCATTGAAACTCGAGGTTTCTACGCAGATCCTCTTGGCCCAGCAGTCATTGTGAATAGTTACCATAAGTTCATGTTTCATTTCGACATTACTAATCTAGAAAACTCTTATAATTTAATTGAAAATACTACTAATACTTTAATACGCCATAGTAATAACTCCTTCCCCTTTTTATTTTATGAACTATCAAAATTATTAGAAAATACTAAAGAAGACCTTTCAAAGTTGTTACCTTCAAAAACAAAGAAACAAAAGAGGTCTCATTAACGGACTCGGAAGTATAATCAAATTCATTACTGGTAATTTAGATCAGAGTGACTATGATAAATTAGAAGAACAAATAAAATCATTACAAACAGATCATAGTACTGAAATACAACACATAAACAAATTAGTTTCCTTCAGTAATTCTATTGCCCAAAAATTTTACAACGAAATGAATCATGTAAATACAAATTTGGAAATAATTCAAAAATTGTTACAAAAACAAGAATTTCAATTAAGCATCTTAGAACAACACCAATATATTGTAATGTGTTTGAAAAGACTATCAAAAATTGTACAAACCCTAGAAAATACTATAAGTTTATCCTTTAATGATATAACTAATGTACAAATGTTCTCACAGGGAGACATCTCGAATATTATAAACCACCTTCGTATTGTATATCCAACAAAAAGTATCATTCACACCGATCCTTATTATATGTACGAAAACTTAAAATTTACCAAAACACAAGTTATTATGTTAAATAAAGGCTTAGTAATCATTTTATCTGTGCCAACTACTGATGGAAGTAATTATCAACTATATTCAATAACTCCAGTACCTACTATTAATAATACTATATTAATACCATCAGAAAATTACTATTTACAAGGCCCGAATCCGAAATGGTCAACCAAAACTTGTATAAAAGGAACAGTAACCTATGTATGCCTTTATTACAACATAAGAATTACCTCTTGTAATCTCACAAAAACCGTGTATTGTGATTATGCCAAATTAACAAATAATGTTAAATTATTTCAACTGGTTAATAATAACAATATTCTATTCTTTTCTCAGGACAAGGAGATTGTATTACAAACATGTACAAACAGTCAAAACTCTATACAAATCAAAGGTCCACATTTATTGTATAGTAAACTTAACTGTCCAATATCTTCAATGGAAATCACACTAGAACCAAAACCAACAAAATATATTAAAAACTTTTCCCTTCCGTATATCTACAATGCACCAGTTATAAAGAAACAGATACAATTCCAATATTCCCATCTTGATGTAAATAAATTAAAATTGGACCTAATACCTATTATACCTACTCAGAATATATGGAAACAAAATAATGTATTTAATATCCTACCATTTATAATTATTTTATGCCTTTTGTGTTACATATTTAGAAAAAACATATGTAAAATTGTACAAAACCTCTTGTTCTGTAACAAAAGAAGATCGGTTATTAAGGATAATAACCATCATCCAGGGGTGGAGGAATTATGTCATGCACCCACTCTGACGTCAACTACGGAAAGCACCACGGAAGAATCCAAGGGAAACCTTCCATCAGACACCGCCGCTCCTACAACCAGCCGCTGTTATCTGTTTACAAAATAATCGCATATGTAGAAACCTTCCATAAAATTACTAATGTGTTGTTGTGATCTCCCATTTCTTTCCATCGAAGGAACCTTCCGGATGTACAATGTAAACACGTCAAGTGTAATCACATACCGAAGGAACCTTCCAGATGTATGATGAAAACATATTTTGAAATGTAAACCACTATCTCCAAATTGTCCTATATAAACGCAAGCCTCAGAGGAGAGGCCAGCGCATAAGCTCACTAAAGTTCATTCTGTTAACATCTTTCGGCCATACCTGGCCTGTACAGAGTTTAGGTCTAAATTAAAGACGTTATACTTCTCTGTGAGTTTTATTGATCAACAGTCATCATTCCTGTGGTATTGAACCTGAGGAAGCTAAGTTGCAGAAATCAACATTCGCAACATTAGCCAATTTAACTCGCGTAAGCGCTGTGTGAGAAGTGGCAATGCTGTCCTCCATAAGCGCTGTACTGCAATCAAATGCTTAAAGGCTCTATAGAACGTTTCCTGAGATACCCATACCCCTTACGTTACTTCTAGATGTTCCGAAAGTTTAACACCTACTCTTACTCTTTGAGTTCTCCCACTAAGCCATTCTCGGATTCAAGATACTACTTAAGTTTCGATTATACTACCCTAGCTACCCTAGTTTTGCTATTAATCGGTCGTGCGAAACAAGATCGAAAGCTTTTGAGAAGTTTATGACGACTGCGTCAATTTTACCACCTACATGAAGGGAATCAGCAATATCTTGACATACGGAGACTTTTTGGCTTTCTCAAGAATATCCTGATCTAAACTCGTGTTTCCCTTCGAAAAGCCAACCTGCCTTTATCCATTCGCGTTTTAAATATTCTGCAATGTGATTCTCAATTAGTTTGCAGACAACCGATGTTAAACTAATTGGCAGGTATTTATACTTTTGTGAGACTTCCTCCTTAAATATAGGAACAATTGCGCTTTTCCAGTCGTCTGGAAAATAAGCTTTATTTAGCATTATTTGAAAAATTCGCAAGAGATGAGGAATCATGTCTTCAGCCCCTAATTTTAAGAAATCTCCGGAAATGCCATCAGGTCCCACTGATTTACGTTTCCCCAGTTTGTTTAGTATATTTCGAATATCCGTCGCGTTAATTTCAATAGTTGTGCCTCTAAAGAGGGCTTCAGTAAAATTTCTTCTTTTGCGAAATATAGATGCAAAGTATTAGTTAAAAAACTCAGCTTTGCAAAAGTCCGACACCACCGTATTGATATGCGCATTTTTCTTAGAAATAATCCCGTCTTTTCTGTCCTTACGTTTGCTCATGTAGCTGTAAACGTTTTTGCTACTTTTTCTTTGGTCTAGGGACCGAATAGTACGTAGACACGTATCCTGCGCCGCCATTTTTTCTGTTAAGAGATCTTTAGATAATTGCCTGAAATATTGTGCATGGCAGTCACTCTTTCTACCTTTAACTGGACTCTCTCCTAACTTGAACTTGTTTTCTCACTTTTTTATTGTAATATTCAGGATCTGAGTTTCAATACTTTGTGTATAACAAAACTCTCTAACCTTTCCATCATTATTTCTTTAAAAATTTGCCATATTTCTTCCACAGTCCTACGGTGACTTGCCCACTTTGAGTAAGTATTTTTTAAAAATTGTTGTAATCCTAAACTGTTCGCTTTGGTAAAAGTGTACACTTTTGTATTTGGTCATCTACTGTCCTCCTAACCCGCCTCTTTAAGCTTTAGTAATATACCATTGTGGTCACTAATCCACTGCACAATCTCGCAGTCGATAACGGCATTTTGAAAGTGGGAAGGAAAACGTCCAGCAGTGCCCTTATTCCTCGTCGGTGATCCTACTACCTGCTTAAAACCGTTGTCCCAAACCAGTTCGTTTAGAATACACCGCGCCTTAGACTCTTTGGATACGTCACCTTTCCAAGAAATGTTCGGAAGGTTTAAGTCGCCAGCTAATATTGTGAATTTTTTTGAATGTTTATCCAAACGTGCTAATCCAGAGAGTTTTTCAATTGCTCCTAAATCTTCATTAGGTGCCCTATTCATGCCTATTGTTTTCCATATATGTTTGCATCACTCGTTTTTATTTCTACCCCTATTATTTCGAATTCTGTATCTTTCGAAAGTTCTACAGAGCAAAGTTCACACAAAAACACCCTCCTCCACGGCCACACCGATCTCGCCTATAGCCTTCATAATCATTCCTAAATACTTCAGCATTCACTGTTTCCCGATCAAGCCATGATTCTGTACCTACTACGATATTTGGATTGTACATATCGATTTAATTCCAAAATATTTCAATTTTGTTTAATAAGCTTCTTCAATTCACCTGCAATACTGCTAGCGACTTACCTTCACGTTTTCTGCAATTACGGATGGTTGTCAGGTTCTCCCCGACTCTGAACTCCCGCCAAACGCAACACAGGAGAATAGGTCGCCGAGTCGTTTCGCCCCTCTTCGGTTTAGGTGTAGACCATTTTTCCTGAAGTCATCCTACAGCCAGCTATTTGTATCAACGAGTCCGACATCCAAACATACCGCAACCCAGTCGTATGCTTCGTTAATTGCTCATGCTCGCAGCCATCGTATGTCCCTCCTCCTCAGCACTCCACTTAAAACTATTTTAGTACCAGGGAATTTCTTTTTGGCCACCGTTGTTAAGACGTACACGTCACCAGTAATGTAGTTGTTACTGCTTGACTTTACTTCGTTCGTGCCCGCGTGTATAATAACGATGTCTGGGGATCCGGGATTATTGTTTTCCACGTGTCTACGATGCTTCTCGGTCCATAACCCTGGCAAACACATTACTGACACTTTTTTCACATCATTACCAATGTCCCGCACCATAGCGTCTCCTATCAGTAGGCACGTTTTGTTTTTTGGTTCATTGAGTTGTCACTAGTTTTTCATTTAGCTGTTTTACTAATTCATCCTTTTCCATCTTCAGTTCTTCTATTTTACGTAATGCAGATTATACGTCTGACTCGAGTTTAGTTATTCTAGTGGCATCTTTCACTTCCCTATCTTTTCTGCACAGTTCACAAGACCATTTCCCACTATTCATTTGATTAGTTTTTACGTTTCCGCACTTGTTATGAAACCATTGCTCACAAATATCATACTGCGTTCCCGACTTCAGATTTCCGCTACAAACACTACACACAAGTTTAACAACGTTGTCCACTCCCATGCCAGGTTCTGGATTTTGTTCAACACCGCCGATTACAAATAGCGTTGATATTACAGTTGTACACACAGCCGCCATGCGTAGCGCTCCGGAAGCCGTAGCAGTACCAGGTGCGCGCGCTGGTGAAAGGTGATCGGTCCGCCGGCAGGTAGAGCGCCCCGCCCAGATCCTCACAGCCGCCCCGCGGCAAACCATGTTGATCATGGAAAACTAGAATTATAATGAATAATAATAATAATAATAATAATAATAATAATAAACACCGTGTGATGATTAGCAGTTTTAGTAGAATAACATCACGGGATCTCTCTCTGTCGTAAGAGGCGACTACCCAGAGCAGCTGTCCGCTGTCCCTACCTGTGAAAGTTATCCCTCTCTCATTACTCGTCCTCTCCCTGTCCTAAATTGTCTTTTCAAGTGGTTTCCTTCTTGGGGTGAAATACGAGCTTCCCAAGATATTCCCCTCCCCTTCTTCACTCTTTTGCGCGTCCAACCTTACGTGTCAGCGAGAACAACTGCGCTATGTGGAAGATGGGCATTGGCCACCGATTACCGGCCACCGGCCTTGAGATTAAAGAAGAAGTCTGGAAGGAATTACAAATTAACCAAAACTCCATGTCACTCATTAGGGACGAGGACGAAAGAACGTCACATGTAGAAGAAAGATCCACTTCCCCAGAATCTGCTAACACCATGCAGTATAATGACGAGGGATTAATTGAAGTTTTGAAGAGAAATGGAACGAGCAATAATTCAGTTTCAAGGTACCAACCCATTAATGCGACCCCACTAGTTAGCACAATTCATCGAATTAATGATCTGTGAGATTCTTCCTGAATATGTCCATACACCACAAGATCTAGAAATGTTACATATGATTATATACTCTGCTACAATTACAGTTGTAAGAACATTTGGAATCAATGTTGAAAATAGACCACGAACAACACGAAGAGTACCTCATATGCTGAAATGAGAATTACGTATGGTAAGGAAAATTGAAGAACTTAAGGCTGACATCGCAAGATTAAATATATACATCGAAGGTACTAGGTCACCTTAGCTACTAAGAAAAGTGACTGGTATTTTAAGACAATCTGTGTCACATTCTAAGGTGGGCGAGTGGTTAGTTTACTGGCCTCTGAACCCCCAGCGCGCGGGTTCGATCCCGGCCGAGGTGCCCGGATTTCCGAAGAGCGGAAAATCCACAGTAGCCATGTCACACTTGTGACATGTAAAAGAACCCTGGCGGTATTCCCGGCAAAACTAAATCCCTTCGACATTTGCCCTAACGAGATATCACTTTCCCCCAGATAGTTCAGATATAGTAACTGAGATTGACCAGCTGAGAAAGTGAGAGTCATATCCCAGGTGCATTAGAGGACCGCCCGCGAGGTGCGCCTGCTCGATAAGGTCCCCAGACCTGTGTCGGAGGTAGGCTTCTAAAGAAGCCTGGGCCGAAAACTCAGGGAAGACAACGGGAAACCATCCTGAGTATTTCCTCCCGAGAAAGCCCATCATGAGTCACCTAACTTCCGTATATGGATGATAGGATCAATGAAGAAGACATGAAAGATGTTAGAACACTGTATGAGGGAGCTCATTGTAGCAACTCCATCTTTTTGTACAGATAAGTTGCGTCTTAAGCAATGATCTGACATTTCTTGAGAAGTAGAGGAGTAATAAGCACTCAACCTGGCAACTGAAATGAGCAACTGGGCGAGTAGCAGTTGGAGTCTGGCAGCTCGCTGTTGCTTTCACCGTCTTTGCCAGAGTACTCGAGAATGAACGCCTGAGATCTACAGGATTCTTCTCAAGGTATCGACGTTTTGCGCCAGGAAAGGACACTTTCTCCGTCACTCGGATCTTTTGGATCTTCCCCTCCCTCAGATAAGAAGGGCACCTATCCAAGTTTGCCGCATGGTCTCCTTCACGGTTTACACAGTGTAGTCTTGTGGCGCAGGGTTACTGCCATTCAGCGTTGCTGCGTATGGACGAACCTTTGGCATTTAAAGAAGCGCAATGGATTCGGGACATACAGCCGAACCATACACAAAGATTGTAATAACCGCAGATGATCATTTCTGGGAGGGTTGGCAGGTTGAACGTCAGGATCAGAGTCGAAGGGGGGATCTCTCTTCCTCCAACTTCTTGATCCTGAACACCTCGGTGACACCTTCGCTCGCACCTTCGGAGAGCAGTTCCTTCTCACTTTCAGATGCAAAATCATCATGGCTGACCACTCCCTTACAGAGGTTAAGGGCAGGGTGAGAGGTCACTTCCACCTGGAGGGCGGCAATCTGCTTAGTTTTAGCTAACTTCACGATCTCGATTAAGCACGTCGGTGCGCGCTTCAAAGAGAATGGTACTATTCCTATGTCACACGTCCGCTTGGAGCTTTCCGAAAGTCTTTTCTATTTCTCGCGCAAGACGGATCGCGCTCACACTCTTGAATATTTTTTTCTTCTTCAACGCACGACATAAGAAGGAACTAAGGTTTCTTCGATTTATCCCCTTCTCTAACGAAAAAGCTGTTCAAATCGACAGTTTTTTCATAACATCGCCTCTCCGTTGCAGAAGGGGGCAGAGGTGGTTGAGTATCCATATATGGATGTAAATTCATCTCCGTGCTCTCCACCCAACATGGAGTCCAAACAGGGGACACCCCACTGGGGTGCAAGTGTTGACACGGAGATAAAGTCGTGGGATGACACAGCGCTCCACCGCCGTGGATCCCCCCGCTCACCCTGGAGTTCAGTACAAGACGTAGTTCGAGCCGATTGATCGGGAGTGGGTTAGCTCCCGACTGCCGTCTAGAAGAGTCCAAGGACAAAAGAAGTGTATTGGGACCTACAAAGTGCAGAGACCTCTCTCCAGTCACCATTGCTCACCGGTGTTCGTACATCGAATAAGGCTATAACGGGTGTACCCACAAGAAACCAGCGTCAAGGCGGCAGTCGGGAAGGCATACACAGACCCCTTAACTCCTAGGCCACCCATACCCTTCGACACGGGTCGCCATGCACGGCAAACACATGGGTGGGTGTTCCGCATACAGAGAATGCCAGTGAAAAGCAAAAAGAGTGGAAAATAATATGGGTGTCATGAAATGAGAAGCAAGGAGATGAAAAATGGACAAAGGAACACTTGAGAGCCTTCTCTCCATCCTCCCGTCAGGACATGGACCAACCCAACTCGACGGGGACATATTAAACTATCTATTGTAGGATGATCAAGTTTTGCAGTATATTAAGAATTTCTAGATTAAGATTTAAGTATAATAATGGCCATGCATGCAAGGGGAGAGACTTAGAAACAAAACAGTACACAATAATAATAAGGGTTTCATGATAATTTTTTAAAAAATTTTTGTACTTATCAACTGTCATATTAAGATCTGACATGTATGTTTTGCAGAAGAATAGAGATGGAAATTTTGTTAACTTGAAGTAAGTATTATTAAGTAAGTATTATTATTTTCATTCCTGGGTAGTAGTAAAAAGAGTTCTCAATCCCACGAGAAGAGAAACAAAATTAACTTACGTTTTGTCATCACCGAATATCTGTAGAGACGGTCTATCGGAACCACTAATAAATTTTATCACGACGGGGCTGCTTTGGTAATTGGGCAGTTGTTGGCTTCGGGCAATTGTTGAGTGAAAGATTAAATGGACATATAGGCAGAATAATCAAATAAAAAGGTACTAGGCACATACCCCCGTCAGAATATCTCCATCATCTGAACTAAAGGAATGAATTAAATACAGAAACTGCACTTTCTCGGACAATTCGAATAGAAAATTAAAGTTAAAACCTCCACTTAGAACAATTGATTCAAAAGAGCGATCGCTGCCTTTAGTTATCTTCAGTTTTCTAAGAACGTGGTATAATTTTTTTTTTTTTTTTTTTTTTTTTTTTTTTTTTTTTTTTTTTTTTTTTTTTTTTTTTTTTATAAATTTGTTGCGTCTCCACCTTGACGCAACGCGTCTCCAAGCCCCCTTAAGGGGCGTTGAGCGCTTTAGCACAGGGGAGTAATCCTCCATTAAAGTGCTACTTTTACTTTTTAATATTTGTCAAGTCTCGTCACGTCGCAGTCAGTCATTGCCTTTTATCCCTTCGGCCAGGGGCTCGACGACGTTAGGTCCCGGGGTTCCTGGCCGGTCACCCAACCACGAACCCGCGAGTCTCGAATGTGCTTAACCTTCGTGACTTCACGGAGCGTAGTAAACGCATTCGGCTAGCGCCGCCGGCTATATATCGTGCGTATCGTATCGCGGCTATATTTATATCTCGCTTTGTTTGAGGCTTGTAGTTGCTAAGTAAGATAATTTTGAGCATTGGCACATATCCATTAAATATTTCAAAAAGATTTTCAACTGCAAATGCATTTAATTCTGTCAAAGAGATAGAATCGATATCACTTAATGTTTAGACTTGCTGTTGATGTTTTGACTTGAATATGACTTGATTGATGACTTGATGTTGTGATGACTGCGAAGTTCTCTCGTGACGATTTTTTGTTCTTCTTGTCAATATTTATAACGTAAATAATTGATATATTGAATGCATTTTTTGAGACAATTGATAGAAAATTAGTACAAGCTGTATAATATAATAAACAAGAGAATATAATAAATCGTGCGACTGAAATGGGCCATTTTTCGAAAGAAAAACACTTATTGAATGGGTGTGATATCGAAAGGGTGGATAAGTCTTGTTCCTACATGTAGTAAATTACTTCCTCTGACACGCTATATAGTTAGATATAGTCAGAATACCTGTGTTGTGGATCCTTGATACCGAACAATTGATTTATGGCAAAATGCCTGTCTGTCTTTCTGTCTGCCTATCTGTCTGTCTGTCTGTCTAGGAGTGGTGGCTCAGAGCATCAACTGATGTCACTGCAGTGCCTCTGACCGAGAGGTCCTAGGTTCGATTCCCGATGGCGGCAGGATATTCGACACTAGCTTATCAGCTAGGTCGAATTCAGTCGCTGTCTGGAGGAGAATTATAGCGACCAGCTGCTCTGATCGGCAGCTTTCCGTGGTTTCTCCTATCAACGCCAGGTGAAGTAGTACCCTAACAAACGGGCCACGGATCCCGCGCGATCTTTCCTTTCTCTTCTTTGTACTATCCTTACGCAGACACTTATACTAACATGCACTTCACTGCCACACATGCCGGGAGACCGTTCGGGGGCTCAGAGCTTGTCCCAGGGGCGGTGCCTGCTGGTGGGAGATACCTGGTTGGGAAAACATCGCTAGTCAACGGTAGATCGGCGCCAGATCTCGCCATCGAGCGGAGCAAGATCACCGCCATCTTCCGATGAAAAAACATGCTCTACACTTACGGGACTAATGACCTCAGTAGTTGACGCTCCCGGAACTAACAATCAATACATCATCTGTCTGTCTGTCCATCCATCCGGTCAATGCTAGTACCTAAACCGTTCAGACGATAGTTAAATAGGTGGTCGAGCTGATAAAGTGGACAGGCGTATTAGGCTGGGTGCGCCATATAGATATCGATACGATACCACAAAGTGAAACGAGTTGTCCAAATCAAACACACAAGTAATATGACAGCATTCAATTTAGAAGATATATACACAGTGGCCGAGAGATGTGAACTCTTTCCAGACGAGTGGTCTAATTCTTCTCGGCAGTCGTACTCTTAGATTATATAGTTTCAAGTATATGCGTACAAGTCTCCAGAAAGTTCTTAAAAATAAGGTTATAAATACATTACCGGAGGTATTTAGGAATAACATATTAATTTGATATTAGGGCTGAAAATGTGTAGGAAATAATATTTTAATTGACATGTCATCACCTCCGCCTTCAGCGGATGGCCGTGCCTTTTTTCTTGTGCGCCACCCCCTCCACCACCACTGGGTCGCCAGTGCTTTCGCCGGAAGCCGCCGGCGTCGTAGTCTCTAACACCAAACGACTTCCTGCCAGGTCCCCTAGACCCTCCCTCGGCGGTAAAATCTTTGCCTATGACCATATAAGCTGCCCCCCTGCCAGTCTCATTCTTCTTTAGGTTTCTCTGTGTGACTACGCTGCCCTCGGCAGTTCTGCTGTCTTCGGAAAGCAGACGTTCATTCTTCTCGATTTTTCTCTAGATGAAAACGCTGCTCTCGGCATTTCTGCTGTCTTCGACAAGCAGACGGGCTTTCAGTCATTACAATTATTCGTGATATCATCCTTGCTACGGCTGCCTTCCGTAGCTCTTCGACCGTGCATTTATGCACAGTAGACTTCAGCAGTGCATTTATGCACGTTCGAATGTTAGTCTTTGTATAACGACACTACCTCGGTGCGTGTTGTGCGGCATTCGTTTTCCCGGCCGACTGCTGGAAACTGTCCACGTGAGCCTCTGCCTTCCATTATAGACCGATTTTCCTAAGGATGAGCCAAAGTGACAGTTCGTGAAAACAAGTGAACATCACATGCATTTTGGAGAAGTATCCCTCCGCCCCGACAACTGTTCAGTCACGCCCCTTCGTAAAGTGCTAATGGCTCCTATGAAAACATCCCTATGCAGTTTCGCTTAAATATATGCACGTACGCGAGTTCGGTAAATATTTAAATTTAATTATGTATGTGGAAAATCTCGTAACATGCTCTCACAATCAGTAAAAGAAAATTGCCACGAATGTAAATAGAAAGCTCTCAATCAGAGCTCGCCACACAACAGAACACAGCAACACAGCTGTCACTTTGGCTCATCCTTAAGAAAATCGTTCTATAACTGCTGTTTGTGAGCACGTGTTCCTGACGGCGCGGCGGTCCCATTTCGGCGCTGCATGTGCGCCCTGCCATCACTTAACCCTGAGGGAGCGTGCATTCCGATAACGACCCGGCTGTGCAACGCAGATGTCTCCTCTTTGCATCACGTGCATCTGTATGGTATAAGTTCCACTTTCGTCGTTCGTGCCGTGTGACCTGAGAAGTTACGTGCCAGGAACTGAACAGTAATCATTCGTCAGAATAAGAGCCATTATGTAAAACGCCTTCATCTACGTTAATTTCATTCAATTACCTCAAGACAGTTGTACAAATAATTAATTCAGTAATAATCAACTTTCATTTGTAACCTTTGTGTTCATAGTTCAATAAATAAATATGTGCAAATGTTAACATACCGTTTCACCGTGTCTTCAGTCAAAATCCATTTCCTCAATTAACCGTCCCTCTCCCCCTCTGGGAAGCTCACGGCCCGGTGCGACTTATAATTTACTTTGTGCAAAGAAGGGTCTTTTCAGTCCGCAACCGCAACTTCTCCCTTCCACGGGTAACCGTCCCTCCCTATTTTCATTTCACTCGCATCACATCAATTCATTTTCGTTTAACTCACTGAATTTTCGAAAATCGCAAAAAAAATTAATATTGCAAAAGAACAATATTGATGATACAGATTTTTGCCTGAAATGCCCTATATTCTAGAAAGTTGCATCTTAAAAAAAAAGGTAATATAATATTTTTTGAAAAAACAAGAATTTTTCGCGTAATTTCTGCTTAAAGTGATAGAGTAATGCAAATTAACAGGGGGGAACTCCACTGCACAGTAGTGCCGGGCCAACAGTTCTTCGCATTTACTAAAACAGTGTTCAGAAATACAGCATTAAATCGTGTGGTATATTCGTATGCACGGTACAATAGTTCTTTACTACAAAGAATATCATAAAAGTGTTCCATAACGCAATACGTGAATAGCTTATTTTTAATGATGGGCTGCCTCTTGTTTCTAGCTTTGTTTTCAGCTGTCTTCGAAGAAGTATCTCGCTAAATTGGAGAATTTAGTCGGTAGGATCTGTTTGAGAACAGATAGAATACAATCGAATATTTGCATTTTTAAAAAAAAAACTGTTTCATTGTTTTTGTATTTTTCCCGACATTCTGGGTAATTTAATGAAAACTTCGTCTCCTTTCACATGTTCATAGGTTGCTAAGTTACCTCTCAATTTCTGCGCGGATACGAAATTTGTAATGTAAAATAATAATAATATTAACAATAATAATATTAACAACAATAATAATATTAACAATAATAATAATATTAATAATAATATCTAAAACAAAATGTATCAATTCAACAGTCATCTTTTCAACAAGACATAGATCCCTGGAAACACAAAGCACTCCACGGTACATATCCTTCTGCAGTTGCCAATTAGAATGTCGACGGGGAAATGTACAAGTGGCTCAGCATAGGATATTTCTGTCCTGAGAGTGAAGGCCTTATGATGGAAACCCACGATCAGGTTGTCCCAACGAAGAACTAAATTAAATATGGAGCTCCAAATAAATAGCTCCAAAATCTACTACAAATAGTGTGGAAATTAACCACAGTTGGACAACAGAGAGAGGAAGAGGTACAAATATGGAATATCATTTTTTTCTGTTGCTTGCTGATACGTAAAGAAAGAAATAATTGTGAAATGTGGAACAATACAACTCGACGTGCTTTAAAAACATTCTTTTAGACGAAAGGGCATTCTCTCTTGTTTCGAAAATGGGTTGCAAATATGGAATACCACCAGTAATATGCAATAAATGCTAAATAATTAGTCCAAATTACAAACTGAAATGTTATATTTGCTTGCAATCTGAGAACAATGGAACAAAAGACATAATACTCTACACGAGAGATTTTCATTAACAATAATAATCACAATAGTATCGCCCTTTGTCATAACCGACGCAGTCTGCACGTGACTACATCTCGCACATTCCACATATAATCGATTGTTCCCCAAGGTTTGCTGAAAACTCTCCAGAGCAGAACAGGCGCTCTGCCCCTTGATTGCAATGGCCAGTCTTTTCTGGAAAACCGATGTATTCTATAATTGTGACACCGCCTGTTTGGCATTCGAAACCCCAGAACAGGCAGAGCGCATGTGGAAATTACACAATAAATACATAGTTGTTAACCCCAATGAGTAAGCTTCAAACTAAAGTGTATTCCACATTCATAACGATAGTAATTTGTATGTTACACAATAGATTGTGCTTAACGACAAAAGTTTTATACACCTTACAAAACGTAAAATTCTATCGCTTGTAAATCACGGCCTTCTGCAACAACAGACAAAGTTGGATGACGAAATGCATGACGGTGCACCGTTTCGAGTGCTTTCCGCCACAGAGCAGTAGCTGCGAAGCCAGATCATGCGGTATTCCACGCTTATACATCTTCCTCTACTTATGTTTTTTTATTTAGCCTATTTCTAGAAAAATATTCAAATTTCGTAACTGTCGAATCGAATTATTGATCTAAAATACCCCAAAGCAATATTACTTAAGTATTGACTTTAATCCCAGGAAATATTTGAAAATATAATTCGTAACACAGTAATGATCTAGATCCCTTTACTTCTGTGGTAAGAATGTGTTCACCGAATTCATTGGTGGAAGTATGGAAGTAGATATCTCGGTGTTTAATTTTGTCACTGAACAACAGGTTTCCCCTAACGTTACAAAGTTCATTAATTTTGCACTTGCATCTTTTTCAACAATAACAACTTGCTCATTTTCAGATTTGACACTGACGATCTTGGTTACGTACAATGGTGTTTATTGAATGCAATTACCCTACTTTTACGGCGTGTTTATTTGGAGTCCTTACTGTCTTCGTAGACCTTTATATTCACGTTGATATCACATATTAAAAGAAGATAAATCTTAATTTAGCCTGTGAATTTAACGTTCTCGCTACCGAAACTTTCCTGTCGTTCCTCTCGCATATCGAAACAAATATTAATACTTATAGTGTGGTCAGAGAATTCAGACACTCATTCAATGTAGTCCGATCATATTTCATTAGAGCTACTTCCTAAGACCCGGGATAGGTAGGTACTAATAAACACTAAGTTGTGTTGTTACAAAATTAAAGTTGGTTTTCACGAGAAAATGTTTAGAATTCCAATGAATTACAAGTTTAAACAGTAATGAAAGGTTCTCACGATATAATAGTAACACGATTAATTGGTGATGTTTAAACAGCACTAACTTTACTGTATTATGTAACTTTTGCAATTTTCGGAAATTCAGGTGGTTCTACGAAAATGAAACCTGCACCATTTTAAAGTTCTCTATCCGAGAACAAATAAAGACAAATTTGGAGCTGTTGTTGAGAAAAAATATAATTTGCATTAACTTCAAACAAATTTACACGGAAACAACACTTTTTTGCTTTCTCGTCTTATTTCGAAAGAAGAGAAATTATTGTAATCGTTCGTATATGTAGTAAATTACTTCTCTAATACGTTATGTAGTCAATGTTTTGTGGACCATTGATACTGAAAAGTCGACGGGGATCGTCCGTCCGTTTGTCCGTCTGTTTGTCGGTCCGTCCGTGCTTGCGTGCTTGCGTGCGTGCGTGCGTCCATCCGTCCGTCCGTCCGTCCGTCCGTCCGTCCATCCGTCCGTCCGTGGTCGAAATTAAAGCCTAAACCGTTCAGACGATTTTCTCCAAAATGACATGGCTTTTTAAAGATCTGATTTTTTAAAACAGATTTTCATTAAGACAAAATTATCTATATTAATTATTGTACTTTTGCAATGATAATATTTTCGAAAACACAGAGAGTTTGCCGAAAATGGGAAGAGCAGCACTATTTTACTGTCCTTTGAGAGGAGAACGAGAAGAAAATTTAAAGATAAAATGTTTAAACGTCCTTTGCTGCCGAGAAAAATAATTAAAGAATTTTAAGCTGTGTTTTGATAAAATTTTGAAAATATTGGTATGGCTAAATGTAAATCATCGCACAAAATCAAAATATCCGTTTCAACTTTTGCTGGGCTTTAAGTTCGTTTAGATCGATCTAAAAATGTCAATTTTGAAAAAAAATCGCCTGAACGATTTAGGCGTTGATCACAAATAGGCTGACGGAGGAGCGGACGGACGGACGGCTGTACGGGCAGAATTGTGTTAGAGGAAGTAATTTACTAAATATAGAAACACGATATATGCAGTCTTCCGATATCAGGCCCCCATAATTCGAATTTTCTGTCGAAAAGTCGCCTTGGCCAAAGCTGTATAATAATACTTTCCCTTTACTCCGTACGTAGTACGGCAAAAATAGTATGACATTCTAGTTTAGCGATAAAGAACTTGGAAAGCATACGCAATGTGTTTTAATGATAGTAGAAGTCGACCAATTGCATATAAAATGCGAAGAAGATGAAAGGGGAGGAGAAGAATGCGGAAGAAGAGCAGAAGGAGAAAGAAGAGCAGGACGAGAATGAGGAGGAGGAGGAGAAGGAGGAGGAGGAGAAGGAAGAGGAGGAAAAGAATAAGAGGAGAATAATGCGGAGGAGGAGAAGGAAGATGATCAGATGAAGAACAAGAAGAGGAAGGAGGAGAATGAGAATAATTTCGAATTTCTTTTGGTTTTTCAAAAATAATTAATATTTAAAAATATTGCATTTATATGTTTTCCTATTGGAACTTGTTCATTTTCAATATGACTGTGATTATCCTGAATTTGAATGGGTTGGTTTCAATCTGTATTTGTTCTCAATTTGAGTTTGGAAATGTATCGATTTAATGCATTAATTTGCGTTTATTCTTTTCTTCTAAATCATATCCATGACTCCAGAAACTTATCATCTCCAGAAAGTATGTTATACGTGAATGAAAAATATGCTCTATAATCTCAAATTAGACGCTGAGTCGTCAATCTAAAATAATACGTTTTGAAATGAATATGATAATTTCACGATAGCACAGGCAAATTAGGTACACCGTAACTGGAAGAGATTTAAGATAACGAGTAAATGGTAACTCAAAGTAAGATAAAAACAAGTTCAGTCCACATTTATTAGTTTGGAAACAATTCGGAGTTTTGCACGCAATCTTATAAAATAAGATACTTTGTTTAGATTTCAAGAACATGGCAATCCAACGAGTACAATACGCATTGAAGGATTTTTCTTTTAAATCGTACTAATAATGGCATCATACGATCCCAACTTGGAGAGAATTTGTCTACCTGGAGAAACGCAAAATACCTCACGGGTTGATACATTGAAAAAAAAATGGAACCGGAAGGAAAACCCTTATGATATGACGGAGGATGCAAACAACGGAGTGATTCGCTCCATACAAATGTGCTGTATCAGCAGACGTAGACGATTGCAACGCTGGCGCGGGAGGCCCGGCCTTCGCAGCAGTAGGTGTGCGGCGTTCGGGTAGAACATGTGCCATGTGCGGGGTCCTCCATCGCGCGAGGAAGGAGCCCCTTCGCGAAGTACTCCACGAAGTTCGTAAGTTGACGTAAACGCAGAACGTCGGGAGTAAAACTCGAGTTCTTTTTGAGCCCTGTTCCGGGAACGGCGCGGGCAAAGCAAAGCCACGATTATCTGAACGTGCGCAAAACACCAGCTCCACAACCGGAACTGGTAGTAGTTGTAAAACGCGTGACGCGTTTATGGGGCGGTATTAGACGTTCAGATAAGATGTCCGCCCGAAGACTCTCAGACGCGGAGAGCTGCACGTCTTTCAGCGACCCTCGCCAGGGTTGCTTCGCTCGCTACATCAACATGGCGACAGCGCGCAAATGTCTGCATACCTCCGGCGTACTGCTGCTGCTCCTACTGGTAGGTTTCAGGACTGCGGTTGGCGTTGGGCGGTTGAATAATAAAGTACTGGCGGTTGGAGTTGGGCGGATGATCAATAATGTTTTCGAAGAAATTTTATATAATTTTTTCGAAGAAATATTATAGTATGAATGATAAATTCTTTTAAATTGCTTCTAAAGTAAATGCTTTAAAAATATTTAAAATTGAAGTAACTAAAGGTGACTGAACTGCAAGTTAGCGGGAAACGAGGTAGAGTTTAAAGTTTGTGAAGATTAGAGAAAAATATTGATCATCAAATAAAGACGGCGGATCCGTTATTTTGTTAGAAAGATCACGTTTTGTGGAATGAAGTTCTGCGATTACATGCATTTGGTTCGAAATATCACTTACTTTCAAAGTTCACAATGGTATGGCAAAATTCATTCAAACCAATTATTATATGATGTTAACGAATTGTTTCAAAGTTTGTATGGCATTATATTGTTGTTATCATCATCATCTTCAATTATGTCTGTAGGCGTGAGCGCCTAGGGTTCGAATCTTGGCGAGGGCGAACTTCCCACACTAGCTATCAAAGATATTTAAGTCGAATTCAAACTTTGGGTAGAGGAGAATTCTGTCAGCCAGCTTCTCTGATCGTTAATTTTGTGTGGTTTCTCCGATCAATACCAAATAATATCGAAGCAGTACACTAAGGGGCCACCGACCGCTCACAATCTTCCCTTCCTTGCCTCATCTCCTCTTCTTTGACAAACACACACACGTTTACACTACCTCACGGCAATGAGACCATTTGGGAGCTTAGAGCTTAGGGTAGTGCCCCACTGTGGGATAAAAGTGGAGAGGATAAACCCAGCAAGCCGTTGTGTTAGTCGGCACCGTATCTGATATTTCCACTGTGGGAGGAACACGGTCACCTTCCGGCTCTAACATGTCCTACACTTACGAGACAAATGGCTGATGTACTTGACGTGCCGATGTATTTGAATCTCTTAAATTTCTCACGTATTATTATTATTATTATTATTATTATTATTATTATTATTATTATTATTATTCGGGACATGATGGGATTTTTCTCCTTGCGCGAGACACAATCTCTTGAGCCTAACTGTGGATGCGCACGGGTCGAAAACCCTGACCTCAGGAAGCTGTTTTCAGCAAGGACCGCTTTCCCTCGCACAACACAGCGAGTGGTGTGGCGTTGGAAGATTATTTCGAACAATTGGAAGTTTAATTTGTGGAGATGAAAAGGGATCGGTCTCAAATTATTCTTTATTATACAATTCTGTTTTGACACACTTCATTTTTGTAACTTTTCGATATTTATAGAAATTTAATAGTATGTTTAACATTTTATTCTAGTACATTTCAAAATATGACCAAAAAATTCAATGAAGCTAGAAAGAATTGAGGAACAGGCAATTGACCCTCACCCAAGTTTTGCCTATAACCTGAACAATTATCAACTTGCCACGAGGAAGTATTTAATTTGTGTTTACTTTGATGAGTACGGTTAAATTGAGAAAAATTTATTTGCAATATTATAATGAGCAAGTGAATTCAAAATAACGGAATATTTTGTATTTTATTTAATTAATCATCTGTTTATTTAATGCCATATAACAGTAAAAGTTCGTCCATGATATTATGAAAAAAAAAATATTTGCAACAAAGGCAGTCACCACGGAAAAAAATTTAAGCCTTTTGTTAAGGAAGATCGAATAATTTATTAATTGTCTGTTTTCCTTAACAAAAATACCCTAATTTAATACGTAAATGCAACGCATATTATTATCAGACTAAGCAAAAAAATTATCAAAGTATTCATCGTTCAATGTTTTTTGTAGTATATTTTTATTTTATAGCAATTAATATTAAAATACTGATTATTACCTACAGTACTTGCGTAAATGTGTAGTTAGTTAATTGTTTATGCAATAAACTATGAATTTAAATGGATAAAAAGTGTATAATTGATATACTATATAGAGTCAGTTGGGGTTAAAATGATGCAGCAATGTGATACACTTTAAGAATTGTTACCTATTCATATCCAATATTAACAAAAATAGCAAACAATAGGAAATATAATCTCTTATTAATGACCATACAGCAGGAACTCAAAATGTTACATACTTTGGGGGGGGGGCGAAATCAAACCGAAATGACGTATTTTTAATTCAAAAACTTTTCCGCTGAGATAGGAAACTTTTGATGTCACTTCGTCATTTTTATGGCATGGTATTTTTGAAAACGGGAAATAAATCAGAGAGAATGAATTTTTTATGACATGGTATTTTTGAAAACGGGAAATAATTCAGAAAGAATGAATCTACCTTTTGCGTAAAAAGATTCCAAAAATATTAATCGAGCCATGACGTATAAAACTTCAATTTTTGGGGCAAATATGATACGACTGGTAGGGCAAATGTGATATGGATTTTGGGGCTATTCTGATACGCTAAAAATTAACACGCAGCCAACAAGAAAGGTTTTTTTATTTAACGGTGCAGGGCTTATTATACGCACGGGAATCTGCAAAGTTACTGCACGGAATTATAATATTTACTTTTATGTACAATAGTTGTTTTCTATGGAATCAAAAAGCATAAAATATCTTGAAACAATATTTAATTATTAAAACTCATCTCATAATACAGGAAATAATATAAAAACCAGTATGCTAAAAGGAAGGTTCAAGACTGGCGTGTTGCAAACTGTCAAACCAAAGAGACGAGATCATTTCCTGACCCTTGCAACAGTTAATATTTTTTTACGTACGTTAACTTTCTTATTATTATACTTCGATGAATGAACAAACTATTTTTCGATAATTTACTATATTAAAACCACATGAAACAGTGCTCTTTAAAACGTCATTTCTACCAACCTCACAAAATTATTATTTTCCGCCGTTTACACTCGATTTCAATGTCAACATTTTCACTTAATTTCTGACACATGCATACTTTGGATATTTGTCTCTGCTGCCGACAACAAACAATGTGCACTAGATATAAGATTAAACTTAAATCACACAAATCTACAGACTTTTCCCAGCTGACATTCAATTTTCATCCAATTTCTACAACGAATATAATTATCATTTAATTCTCACTTATTTCATCAAAACTGAACGCAGTATTGCAACTGAACGCTATAATAGTAATGGGAGCAGTGTATTTCATTGTATTAGATGGAGAAGCAGTTTTTGTCAACTACACATGATACAAATTCTTTTCAATATGAATTTGGGATTATTAATATTTCAATCTTTCTGTTCATTTCTTACGATTTATTCACGAAAGTGAAGTTTTATATTACGAAGTAACTGGGTTTAAATGTGTTTATAAAGAGGGTTTGTTTCACAGTCATTGCTGTCGCAATGTACCAAGTTCATATGTTTGAGGTCAGTTCTCAAAATGCGGAATATATTAAACTCACGCGGTGTGAAGTTGTTTCTTTTTAGCATTATGAATGAAATTTCATGGAAGATGCAAGGTACTCTAAGTGGAGTTGCAGTGGCGATAAATTTTGGGTAATCATTTCAGGTTTTATATAGTTTAATTATAAATGTAGCCAACTTCTTGCGGTCAAGCTATCATGAGCATTCTTCCAACAGTAGACTACTATGACGACCAATTCGTTGGGGACCGAATAAAATATAATTAAAACGCGTAAAGTATTAAAACAACTCTTTTTCATCTACCCAAAAAACTTTGCTAAAGTTTGCGCAAGAAAGACAAAATTATTTGCAAATAAAAATGTGAAATCATTTTCAAGAATTAAACAATGTTACGATGAGATTAAAGAGTACACCTGCTATGTTAACCTTCACCTTGTTGACTTCGAATGAAACAATGTGATATGGCAACTTCTGAGGAAAGTAAACAACAATTTCCTTTGCGTGTAACATCAAATGTTCTCTGAGAACTGGTCTTAGTGAAGGCATATGTAGCTCAGTGCCGGAGCATGCTTTTTATTACACTGTAAGTCCTTACAGAATCACATCTGCATACATTCTACATCTACTATGTGTTAGTTCACAGCATGCCGTATTTACCGTTGTTATTTGTTCTATACTAACTTGCTTGGGATACAGATAAAACGCCCGAAGATACACATCCAGAAAACATGTGGAAATCCGATAGATAATATTTGTTGTTTTTTTGTGGGTTCGGGATTCAGAAATCCCTCAGAAATAAGTTTTAATTCGTGTTTATAGTCAGTCCTTCGCCGAGAAAAACTCTAATTTCTTACTGCTTTTGTACCATTTACATAAGTGTAACTTTTTTAATGAAACAGAATCTCGACACAAATTAATTAAATAATAAGTCGGAGAATTGTTGTTAGAGCACATACGATTAAATGTCACATTATACGGAGGGTGTTTTAATAAAAATATTTATCTTTTAAATAGGGATTTTTCATGTTTCAAATTAGTAATAACTAGTTATTAAAATTAATAGAAGGTATAAAAATTCTACACTGCAAAATAGGCCCAAAGCAATAACTTTAAAAATACTCCGGCAAAATATCGTAGGTGATTAGTGCATGAAGTTTTTATTTGTTAATTTGATTCAAACTAGACAAGAATATTTTAAGTTAATATTGGTTGTTACACAATGATTTGTGAGGCCGTGAGCCTATACTATGGAAACGCTCTAATGACCGAAGATGCTCTTGCAAACTAATATTAAACTCCACAAAAGTGACGAAGAAGGATTTATTTACTTCTTTACTATTTTATTTTACTTATTTATTGTTTTTTTATTTATTGTATTTTATATTGCTACATTTAATAATAATAATAATAATAATAATAATAATAATAATAATATAATTATTATTATGTTTTTATTGCACATTTATTATTCTATAAGAAATTAATTAAAAATTCGCACAATCGATAGCTGGGAAAGCAGACTGAGACCTGATCGGCAGGTGTGCCAAAGACTGTGAAATACTTTATATTTTTTGTCAGAATCATATTAAAGCAAATAAACATTTTTTTGTTTTTTTTTAAATAACGGCAACCTACATTAACGATTACTTGAACTCAATATATTGACAACCGCAAGACCCAATATAACATTATTTCATGTGTGCTTTTTATGTGTGCATACGTACTATTTCGAGAATTGATTTCTTTGAGGGTAGATTAATTCCTATAAAAATGTTCTCGATTGGATATCGAAAATAATTGTTCTTGCATTGGAAATAGTTATATATTTATATTGTTATCAACAGGGTTGAGCAAAATACTTTAAATTTAGTATTCAAATACTTCAAATACACAAAAAACAGTAAATACAATTAGTTTTTCATACAAATCATCACACTTATACCCCTAGTTAGCGAATGTATGAAACCCGCAAAGGAAAACAGTTGTTGAAATGGCGCTGATGAACATAAACTACAGTTATAACGAATAAACTTTTCCCCATAGCCCGTCATACGCAGTTTTTAACTGTTCTTTGACGTAAATAAATAAATAAATAAATAAATAAATAAATAAATAAATAAATAAATAAATAAATAAATAAATAAATAAATAAATAAATAAATAAATAAATAAATAAATAAATAAATAAATAAATAAATAAATAAATAAATAAATAAATAAATAAATAAATAAATAAATAAATAAATAAATAAATAAATAAACGCTTTACTTATTGTCGGATAATTGTCCAACATGTTAATGATTTAGATTTATCATTTAAAAATGAAGAGAATTCACGTTCAATTAATGAAATGAGCTTTTTTTGTCTCAATGAGGTCCATTCACTTTCAGAAAGAAAAAAAAGAACGTATCCTCGTTACCTTCTTCATCTGTATTTACATACACCTCTTTTATACATGTTCAAAAATCTCAAAAATACAGGCTTTTTAAATACAAAATGTAATTAAAGTACATATTTCCAATACAAGTATTTAAATAGTGCCCAACCCTTGTTGTTAAACTGTTTGAGTTTGTAGAAATAGTAACTTATACTGCATGATCGAAATTGCTATGGCTTTAAAAAACGATTCATTTGTTAGTGCACGAAATGGATTAACATGCCTATCCTTTTTAGTACAATACTTTTACTTAGATATAGCAATTACTATTATATTTAAGCAGACTTGAGGACAAAACAGACTTACGCATTTAGGAACCTGTTTTGACGGCATGAAAAACAATACAAGCCAACCCAATTAATAACTAAAATATATCATTGTCACAAATGAGTTTTCTTACGAAGTATTACTCTGATATCTTAGAGAACGTCAGCATTCTTGTAAGTTTAACAAAACATCAAAACGACTGCGAATTTTTCAAGAACACGTGTACCATTTGTGTAGATCTTTATCTGCAAATAGTGCAGTTAGATTAGAAATCGCCCGCTAAACAAAATCCAGAAAATCCAGGGAGAAAACAAAAATATATTTAGTCATAGAATTCAAAGAGAATAATTTCTTAAGGTTGCAAATATGAAAATAAAATCGTGACAGGACAAAGCAGAATCGTTATCTATACTATAAAAGAAAATAGTCCACGACCCAGGTGGAGTGGATGACGACTCTTCGAGCGACACACACACATCATTGATTATCGCGTTCCTCATAAAGAGCTCATGGAATTTTCTAGCGACTGAATGAATTGATGGAATGATAGATTCAAAATGATGAAATGAACGAATGAAATGAATTGAATGGAATGGAATGGAGTGGAGTAGAATGGAATGGAATGGAATGAAATGGTGGATTGAAATAATGGGATTGAATGGATTGAAATGAATGAATTGATAGAATGAACGAAATAATGGATTGATGACATTCATGGAATAGAAAACGCGCTTTTCTGTCTCATCACCTACACGACTAAAATCGTCATCAACTTAACTTGAAATTTCCCCTCCACGTAACCCTGGGGGAACAGGAATTTGTTAATACAAATTTGTATATAGGGGGATATAGAGGGGGATATAAAAATACAGGGGGATTTTTCTTTTTAAGTAACTAAAAATAATTTAATTTTAGCTTAATCTGATTGTACAGTTAATATATAAGCACCTTGGCAAACCTAACTTGAATAAAATATTACCTTTACTTTAATAATAGGTAATGTTCCTTTGTATCATCTTAACTTCATTCGTTAGGCTTCTTCTGCAATCCCTATGATTTGTTGCCACTCGGTTGTAAGTCTTCCAAACGTCATTCTCAGCTTGGGTGTAATATCAATATTTCGGGTTGTTTCAATCTAATCATGCTGCCGTTCCCTGAGAATTTTCTCCTTTTTCACATTCTCACAGAACGAGAAAATATACACTTATTTTCTAAAATCTTCCTTTTTATATTTTCTTTTCTTTCGAAGATTATTTTTCTCTTTTCAGGAATTGCTTTATAAGAGCCTAGAACTATATGACAGATTTTCCGTAGCGTTATCTTCCTTTCTTTTGTTTATTCTACAGAATGTTTTAGACTAAATGTTACAAATTTTTAGATCATATAGAGAGCTCGAAAATGATAACTTTTTTCAAAGAACATGTAGTGAGAAATGTAAAAACGGTATTACACATGTGGCGTTTACTCCTTAGTGTTAAGCAACCCGATATGAAGAGACGTTCGGCAATTAATGCCCTTGCATCCTGAATGTGACCTGCTGAACACCTGTGCATTCGGAGTTGTCGGGGGAATCAGAGGAATATGTTATATGAACTCTGTTGTAACCGAGTATACACTTTCATATAAATATGAAATTTCCTTCTAAATGTCCACTTGCCAAAAGCTATTATTTTCGGCCCCTATATTGCCCTAGAAGTTTGTAATATTTATTCTGAGACACTGGGATATTGAAAACCTGTATTTTAAAAATAAGTGAATAAATATCCTTTTATTATACCTTCGGGCGTGTCTCACAGATTCTGGCTGCGTCTTGTCTTCAAATACTGACGTTCTTTTCGACACTTCACGAACAATATTACGTGATAAATTAAATATCTATCGTCCCATCCAAGTCGTGGCACGAATGAAAAATACCTGAAATTAAAGAATAAGGCCATTATAATACTCTGAATTGTTTGTGAGCAATCGTAACTTATGTCAAACTTCTGTAAAAAAAAACTAGATATATCACGGAACTTAAACATTTCTAACTTGGAAATAATGCAATTTATAAGCCACGAAAGTCTATCTAATGAATTTATTAAAATAGCATTCCAAAATGGTCATAAAATTAATTGTACTGACTGTAAAAAATATCCAAAACTTATGTGACTTTTGTTACAGACGTACTGATCGAAACCTTTAGAAGTCGGGTCATTTTAGTTTTTAGAAATAGAGATATTAGCTTTCATTAATTCGTCAGATGTTTAGTAGACTTTCATCAACGAGGAACGATAACTAAAAAAATCCGAAAAAATATGAGCTCAAAATACATTGTCTCATAAACAACTCCAATTTTGTGATCATCTGTGGGTACGATAGTATCCAATTCAGATTTTCCAAGGAAAAATATTTTCGCTAATTTATTGAACCACTTCAGTTTAAAAAATTACGTTAATATAGTCTTATGAAAAATATTCACGATTTCTTCACAAATTACCTTTGACAGACAACAACATATTTTATATTTAAATTAAAATGAAAAATTTATTTATCACTTGGTACAGATAACGTTGTTCATAACTTACCTCGTCATTAACACAGGTTTGTCCGTTTCAAAACAAGATTGGCGATGCTTTGAGATCATCTTCACTTCATTCTTTCATAAATTAATAAATAATGTATTGTTCAACCGACTATTTATCTCTCAAAAAGTAAATGATTACACTGGGGAACAAAAGTTTTATTTTCACCCCTCCAGGATGAAAGTATGTAATTTCAAAGGAAATGATTACACTGATTTAGAATATCAGTATAAAAAGTTTCTATCACGCATCACGAATACGCATATTCATACAATAAATGCAGACATTAACATGGTTTGCTGGTATTCTCCACAACACTGGTAGAGCGAATAACAATGATTTGAGTTTCCACACAACCACAACCTAAGGTTCGTTGTACAGGTGACACAACATTGGTGAGCAGCCTATGGTTTGTCCTGATCACAAACACGACAGCCAAAGTATAAAGAATACGCAAGTTTGTAATTTCATGTGTTTTTTTCTTTTGATGTTTGGGTGTAAACTTTCCACAAACGTAACCGAAGTTATCAGGTTGATCACTTTCGGTGTGAAATGACGATTTGCGCATTTAATGGAACCGATTCAATGTGGCGAATTTCACTTGATTCGGAATTCACTTGAGTCGCCGCTCCAACAGTTGGATACTTGTATATTTGCGATAAGGTAAGGGGTATTATAATTTATCATTCCTTTCGATGACTGATGCGCAGTAGGAAATATGATGATGCACGTGACTTGTTTTCAAAACATCCACTAAGACTCACTAAGACCTACTCGTAATTGAGCGCGACTACCAGACGTGAGAATATACTGCAATATTCGAATACACAAGGAAAAACAACAACAAAAAACGAAAGCCTAATTTTGTTGCTATCTTATGAAAGTTGCATAGCTGAACAGAACAAATATTTTATTTTTAAATAGATTTTATGCGTATTGATTCTACATATCTTAGAGGAGCAAGTTCAATGTATTTACATTAATAGCAAAATACGGTGTAATACGGTATACAGATACGATATATTTAAAACTGTGACGCGATATGACGTTTTTATTGTAATATTCGCAATATACGTAGGAAATTGAGTATGTTGCGCACTCTGCCTTCCTGAAGGTAAATATCTTCTTCCCTAGTGTTATTAATACGAGTTTTATGTGTATCTTAGTAATTTACAATTAAGTTATCGCGCCCAGTTTTTTTTAAATTTGTCTTTATTATGTTAGCCAAATTTTATTATATAACACAATTAAGCCACGTGTAAGGAATAGTAATAAAATTAATAATTTTCTAGCTTCAAGAAAAGTTTTGGTGGAATGCAGGAACGAAGTTCGGAAAAAATGTTCCCTTAACCCCAATATGTGGTTAACAGTCGCATACGAATGAGGGGGTGGGAGGTTTTAACTACGGATCCCGGGGTTCTTTCAATATCTTTGTTTAGGTAAGGAGTTATTGTTTCATGCATTAGGACTTCTATTTTTAGAACCTTTCTATCCCCTTAGTAATAGTTTCGTCTTTCAACATATCGGATGTTTTGAAGAAATGGGAGCCATCTTCATGCGTCATCGCTTCGTGGAAACTCCTACAGTCAGACCTGCCCGTAATCACGTTAAAAACGTATTTTAGTATCTGTCAATATAGATAACAGAATTTGCAATCTGACAGTGAGCAACAGAGCGAATGGAGGGTGAACTAGTTCTTCAAAAAAGGTCGTCGCCATCTGTCCCCGGAGGAAAGGACCGCAAGCATAGAAAATTTTCAAAATATACAGCGACAGCTGACTAAAAATTATGGTGAGATGGCCGACTTCCGACATCAGAAGAAAGAACACTGACTCGCGTAGTGTCCAAAACAAGTTTGTCTATGACTAGGGCAGTAGAAAAATCGATGCGCCGAAAGCTCCGGCGCGAATCGAAGGGCGACTGCTCGGAATTAAGCTCTTTGTATTGATGTTGCTGGCGGGGACGGATGCACATACGGCAGGAATTGTCACACATGTTTGTGAGCTGTATCCTTGTTATATTCTACATGGACAGTAATCAGCAATTGAATCTAAATCCATCTTCTTACTGGAAAAACCCAAGGCTCAACAAGAGAGGTAATTGTTCGTCCAAGAATTCTATTTCATGTATAGACAATTTTAAATATATGAAGAATATATTTAAAGATTTTAACGTATAAAATGTAGCATGTGATGAATAACAATTCTAACGATCGATTAACATCTTTAGAGCCTTTTTTTAGAATTTAGTTGTAAAACTTATGGTTTTCTTATCACTATTTAACTTGATTTAATCTCACAGTTGTGCGGATTCTTTAGAGGGCACCACTTACACTAGAACGTGCGTGTGGTCTGAGTTGGCACCCGGGTGAAAGGTAACCGGTGCGTTCAGCCACCATTAGATTCGTAAAACTGCAAAGTTTTATTTATTTATTTATTTACATTTGTTGCGTCAACTCACGACGCAACGCGTGTGAGCGCTATTGGAGTAATCCTCCGTTACTTTCTACATTAAATCTGGAGTAATCCTCCGTTACTGTAGATATTTACTATAGATATGTCTGTCCGTCACGTCTCGTCGCAGTCTGTTGCCAAGAAGACCACCAGGTAGCATCTCCGCCTCCCACCACGCGCTGCTGCGGTACTACCCAGCGCCCAGAATTGGGAAGGAATAAGGATAGGGTTTAGGACACTTCACAGGGGTTGGACTAGCCCCCCCCCCCAAGGGTTGCAGAGGCGCATGGTTTGTCAAGAGACAAAACTGAACGCATGCACCGTTCGTCCCCTGGAAATTCGTCGAAAGTTAGACGCACGGAAATTCGGTGATTTTATATAGCGTATTAGTGCATATAAGTGTATTTTGTATTAATGCATCATATTTCCATTAAATTCAAGATATTATTAATATTTTATTGCTTTTTTGTTCTTAATGTGGCATATTTCTCTTGGAATTTTAATTAATATACATATTTGTCTCCTGAATTCGAAAAGTGTACTCCACAAATGAGAATGCAAATGCTATTCATGGGAAATCCCGGGAATGTCATTCGTTCGTTGCAGCAATATTTGTGTGAACTTCTTTTAGATGATATCATGGTGCTGATACCAGAAATGATTTGTCCGATTATAAATGATGTGATAATTCATATTTGATAAAAAAATTGTGGCATTGGAATTGATACTTTGACGATGATACAAACGAAATCATTATATTTTACTATAAAAATTATCACTGTAATACTAAGTAGACAAAAATGCAAAATTAATTAAAAATTTTGTAATTGTTCATAAATACATACAACTGTTAATTGCTAGAGCGTATTTTATTAGTTATAACGCATATTTTAAAAATGTTAGAGCATATTTGCATGCATATTTCTCCGTTTGATACAGTATTCACTTCTGAGCCTTAGTTATCAGTACCTGCAGGTTTTTGAGAGCTGCAGGACATTTAGTCTGCGCATTTTGTAACTAAGAATATTGCAAAGGTCCTTGTAAAAACTTTTGATAGTGTGAGAATACGACCTGTTATTTCGTGCTCACTTAGGGAGGATCTACCAAGATCATGAGACGGCGGACGGTTCGCGGAGGAGAAGCAGAAAGAAAGCAAGGTATACTGGAATTATAGTATACTATAACTTCAGTAGAACTCAGAAATAGAAATAGTAATTTTGTTTGATGGTACTAAAGATTTTTAAGAGTGAGAAAACAAAAGATAATTGTAAAAGTTCTCCCTGGGAAACTTGAACTTGTGCACACTTATTCATAAAAAAATTAGTTTGAAATTAATATTCAAATTGAACACAGTTATTGTACTTAAACTTTGAGAGAACATTCTATGAAATAACACAGAAATCATTATAAAGCACATTGAACATTTAATCAATTGTATAACAACAGGGTACGAATTATCTTTGTCCGAATGTAAAGGTACTTTACATACTGGTGTGACACATTTTCTTTTTTTACGGATCTGTAGCGAGGAAGAATTCTATAGGAAATGTTTGTACTGATGGCACAGGATATGTTTTGGAAAATCTAGACGAGTGTAAGTTGATGTTGATTATTGTTTACTCAATAGTTTTTTCATATGTATTTTTGTAAGTGCATATTAATTAAATTGGTATATTCTTTGTGTATCATATTTGTACTGTGTTTTTTGAGTCTATTTTGAGCCAAATTATACTGAAATCTTGAATGATAAAACTGTGTCAGTGTACATTATATCTCGCATTTCGACCTCCAGCTCATTATTCCTTGAGATCACCATCATTACTAAGTTATCTATTCCATTGTCGTCAGGTTAGAAAGTGAAACCTCGTTTTTTATTGCAAATCAAGGCTGCAGCCTTGATATGAAGTCAAAATTCGTACGTCCCCAATGGAAGCGCCAACGGCTTACAGTTGATGCTGGCTTCTCTAGCACCGGGTTGGTGACCGAGTGGTACCGCAAGGAGGTGGTGATGGGGGAAGCGCAATATATTGTCTTGTCATAACCCAAAAAATGAAAGTATTTAAAACAAACCCACAAAAAAAGATGTAATAATTCTAAAAACGTATATTGATAGTTATTAAATATATGTTTCCCTCAATGATATTGCAATCATTCTGTAGCCCGGCATTGACCTCCCCCCTTCTCCAGGTACCGGAGAGGCTTTGATATGCGACTGTCATGTCGGACACAATTCTATATTATGGAGAAATATTCCAAAAGAGACACTGCTTTGTTTATGATGAAATATTTTACAAGAAAATATCACGTTTGACCCAAATCTTTTTTAATGAACTGTCGATTCGGATGTACGAAATTTTGAATATTAATAAGCAAGGTTTCTTGTAGTTTGATAGTTAAATGATATATGGCAACCTCAGATCGTTGGTTAATCCAAATAAGGAATAACGTTTATACCTCATTTGAAGAATGTCAAATGTTCATTCGTGGAACTAAAATAAACGTCTTCTGTCTTCCTATTGCCCTTTGACATTAGCGTGTCAATGGTGCTCAGGATATCTGCATCCTCGTACATTTTTGGATTCGTATTTTTCTGTAAGACGTGTCCTTATTGCGTACATCAACTGCCCGTCTGGTGCGAGTGAGTATTTAGGGCCTCAACTACTTCAGTCATTAGTCACGTGAGAATAGTGCATATTATAGTCGGGAAGTGGCGATGTTGTCCTTGAACGTGAGATTCCGCGCCGACCTACTCGTTGGTTTGCTGAGTTTCTCTCCTCCACTATATTCCCCCTGCAAGGGCCTGAGACAGCCTGGACAAGATCAAAGCTCCGAACCGGTCTCCGGACTTGTAAAGGAATGAAATACATGCGAGTATACATTTAACTGTCTGTGTAATTGAAGAGATGGGGTCAAGGAAGAAGAGGGAAGTTTGCGCGCGGTTTATGGCATGTTTGATAATGTACTGCTCCGGTATTCCCCTGGTTTTGATGTAAGAAACCATGGGAAACGACCGTGAAGTCAGCCTCTAGAATTATCCTCCAGACTAAGATTGAATTCGACATAGCTAGTGTCGAAAATTCGCCACGGTCAAGACTCGAACCCGGTTAGAGACGCTCCAGGAGTAACTGTTGTCATTGACCCATCTGAATCGGTGCTCCTCGGAATAATCGCGAAAGTTTGTTGCTCTAACTCTCACTCTGGGAAACTTTATCTTTAAATGAGAAAGATGATGACATTTTATCCAATTAGATTTCTGAGGGATTGACTGGCTAACTGTCCACCTAACTCCAAAACCTTTGGCTCAATTAACCCCGTGGGCACTTAAAATGTTTTAAAATGTTTTTATAACATAACCTTAAACATCATATGCTAAAAATTTTACATTTAATAAATGCCAAAAACCTTGACTTCATATATAACGATAAGATATTAATTTATTGACGTGTATTTTTAAATTAAATCATCGAGAAAAAATTACACCTGCCTTATTCAGATTTAAAGGACATAACTCCGCAGCATTCAATAAACAAAACAAGAAATAATCTCATTCGTTCAGGTCAAGAATGACTTACATTTAAAATTTCGAGAATCGCCAGGTTTTAAACATGCAATATTTTTTTCATCACAGAACTTGCTCTTTCTGCGTCATATTTTCAGTTACTTTCCTTTCGTCTCAACGACACCATTACATCTTTTCGAAAAAGAAGCTCCTACCGCCTTCCAAAGGCATTCGATATTTCAAAATTGCATGACGTCAGCTGTTCGGAAGCAGTAACGCACTGAATATAAGTATTCAGTTGGTAGACACAGAACAAGAATGGGTGGAATCACACAAATTTGCATGTTTCAGTCAACATCGAATGTTGAATAATTTTTGTATTTTCCCCGAGTACCTGGGTACCTGGGAATACCTCCATACACACCTCTCACATGACCGAAGCCTACATAGTTTTCTTTATATCTTGTTCCTGCATTGAAAATTAATAATATACGTTTCCTGGGTTTTGAAATTTTGCATAATCTTAAAATATAGCCTAATATTTTTATTATATATCTCATTAAAGTTGTTCACGTGCTTCAGTGCAGCTCCGAATGTAGAGCAGAGTTCATTTTACATAATGTGTCGTAATGAATTGTCATAAAACTTACAAACTTGGAAGTTTGATACGAAGGATTTTAATTTGTTTCTTCAATACATGGCCATCACCAACGACACTAATCATTATAACATTCTGAATGAAATTTAAAACCACTCATGCAAATGTAAATCACAGAATGATAGGAAATGAAATGTGACGACATACGGACGGAAATGTTACATAACTCGTTCCGAAATTCCGACGTCGGTTCCTTCGTCAGCTCGAACGGAAACATCTCACTCGTAATGTAACACTTTCTGTCTTCATAACGTGAAGTGCTAATCCGAAAAGTTAACGCATATAAGTAGCATTTCAATCACATTTTCTCAATAAATTCGCTCAGTAAAGTATCCATTCACATGTATTAATACTACTTTTTATAATTGTTTGCAGATTGTTTTTCTGTGGCGTTCAGCGACGGCATCACCCACTTGCAACTCTTACGGATATTATTGTTACAACGCCACTCACTACGTAAACTGTAAAGCACCAACAGGAGTCGGTGGGGGCAGCAGGCCTGGAAACGGAATACCTCAAGTGTGTCCTCGAGCTGGATTGTGTGCGGACAACATCCCTGAACGATGTCAAAGTGCCGACACCAACTGCGGCACCAATGATCACGTGTGTCTCAACGCTACGCACTTCCAATTCTGCGTCGAAACGTCGGTGGGGACCATGCTGCGAATGGGCAACGTGGAGAGCTGCGGGCCTTATATGCAATGTCGTGAGGACGTTCCTGTTATCTGTGTAGAGACGCCGCCTTTAGCTGAAACGTTACTGACAAACGGCCACAGAAAACCTTGCAACGAGTTTGGATATAAATGTCTCAATTCTACACATTATACGACGTGTGAAAACGACGAGCCCACAGGTATAATTGGGCGTTGTCCGTCAGACAAGCTGTGTTCTTCAAGTCATCCGTCCGTTTGTGAAGATCCAGTGATGAAATCTTGCGGGTCTATGGGGCACGTTTGCCTCAATGACACTCACTTTCAGTCGTGTGTCCTCGATCTCAATGGTGCCCTTCATACCACGGGACAAATAGACACATGTCGTGGTGGAACAGTGTGCAATGAGTCATCCCCATCTATATGTGATTACCCTATTCTCGGCAAAGACGAATTATCAAAAGACGATTCCGGAAGTGAGAAAAGAGACATCGACAATAATGTTCAAAACTTTACCAATGGAGAAATAACGTCAAGGAAACCTGAAGTAAGCAACTCCACTTCGGAAAATTCTTACCATCAAGTTCCGTTGAATGTAAATACCACTGAAACAATGATGACAGAGTTGCCACAAGGATTTGAGTTAAATAAATATGATGGGACAACAAAGAGTGTGAATTCTTCAGAGAATTGGATGACAACTCCCTCCAACACTGGAGTAATTATCTCTACAGGTACTAAAGAAAATTTTCAAAATTATTCCAATTCAGAAAATGAATTCATATCAGAATATAATAATTTAAAGGAAATACAGCTGACAACAGAGCCATACACACTAAATGGCAATAATACTGATAATTATGTTTCAAAACCGTTGAATGCAATTACAGAGTCAATAATTAACAATGGTGAAACCACCATCCGCAATGCCGTTGAAATCTCAAGCCAGCAAAATATATCCACAGAAGTAAACACCGATGTACCTTTTCAAAATAAAACGGAAAATAATGGCGAAAAAAATGAAGTAAACAATGAATATATTTTTAGCGATAATGACGCTGAGAACAGTACTGGTGGCATCAATGATGTGTTTGAAAACGTAACTTCTACCATCTCATCTGTGATTAACGATAATGAACGGAACCGTATTACTACAACTAACACTTCTGTAACGGAATATAAAAATACAGAACCACCTAGGAGCTTAGAAATCACTTCTTCCAATGGAGTCAATGGCAATTCAGAAACAACGATACCAACCATGTTGGAGATGACTACTGGTACAATTATAGAAAACAATACTGTCTATATTACTAATAATATTTCCAATGAAATATATTCCTCTCAAGTGAAAAATGAAGATTTTTTAGAAAATGAACAAATTAACAACATAACACTGGACATAGAACTCGTTTTAGATCATTCGTTGCTTGCAAATGATACTTCAGATGAGTTTGAGAGAAGCGAATACGAAAGAGAAGAATTGTTGGAGAAGAAACAATATGAAAACATGGTTTCTACTACAAGTGAAGACTACACGGTTAACGGAAATAATGCTACTGAAGCTGTCGAAGCTACGCAGACTGAAATTATCATTCCAACGACGATTCAAGGAACGGGGAATAGTGAGAACGAGACCAAAGAAAGACTCCAGTGCACTGAAAAAGGAAGATTTGCACACCCAAGTGGCAATGCATCTCTGTTTTACTGTTGTGTGTACTCTGGAGGCCAGTTCGTAATATTCACATACGCATGCCCTCCAGGGAGTGAATTCAGAGCGGCATCACAGAAATGTGTTACATTAGATACGTTTCACGAAAATGACACGTACCAGGAAGTAAATAACGTTACGGTGAATAACACTAGTGTAGCCCAGGATATATGTGAAAGTGCAGGCAAATTTCCCTCATCATCGGGCAATTGTTCTGTTTTCTTTGTGTGCATGCCATTTCGAAACACGCTTATTAAGCGTGAATTCGAATGCCCGAGAGGAAGTGAATTTAATTCGCAACAAATGAGATGCATGATACCGGAGAAAGCAAACTGCTCAATTCCGTTGAACGAATTTGACAGTTCTATGGAATTTTCAACCGAAACTGATACCACTACTATCGATGTTCCTGTCGAGAGGGCTGCTGATGCAACAACACTAGACACTATATCAGAATCTGCCAAGGACACAGACTCAAGAACTGAAAGCACTGAATTGAATATCCTGAACGAAGATAAATTTATCACAGAAACTTACACTTTGACTGACCTTAACAGTGATTCTTTTACCGAAGGTATCACTACTGGCATTAGTGACACTGACGTTTACATCACGGATATCACCCACGAAGAATATGCCACCGATACGACTGATGCTGATTCTCTTATTGATAGCAACACCAACGATACTTCACAAGTCGAATACAATGTACTTACGGACAAAACCGCCGAAATCATATCCAAAATGCCGAGTGTCACCATGAGCAGCGCCGATTATAATACCGCCACCGATAGAGAATCTCCCAACAACATTAGAAAGCATTCCATCACCGAACCCTCCGGTGAAGAATTTACAACAGATAATTATCGAGCTGTTACAAACATCTCAACGGACGTCGACAATGACTGGAGTGTTAACAAAATCATTAACACTGCCCCTGAAGCCACAGGTCGTTCAATGACTGATTTTACTACAACGATTACCGTCGATAACTTCAGTGACACAGAATACAAAGGTACCATCACTCCCTCTGAAACAGGCAAGCCTATCTATATAGCAAATAATTTGCCGACTGGTACAGTACAAGAAACGATAGATATTGGTAATGCTGAATTAATAACCACGAGTTACAACGAAATTGGAACAGATAGCACAACAAACTCCATCACTGATATCAGCATGGAAGATCTTGTTGACAGTACGACTTATTCTGCTACAAGCATGATTAATGAAGGAGGCGCCGATATAACCGAATCACCTGCCGAATTCAATGCCGACAGTGTCATCAATTTTGATTCTGAGAGATTCAGTAATACACCAGATGTGGCAACCGTTACAGTCGGAATGAACGTGATGGACACCACAACAGATTATTCCATTGACACATCTACTAATGCTGACATTGGCACTGGCAGTCATGTCACAAATAATGTCTCCACAGACAAAACACGGACAACCACTGATTATTTGAAAGATACGAGTGTGACACAAGGTACTGAGGTCGCTTCCACACAGATCGCTACTCAAAATGTCACCGTGGTTCCCGACAACTCTACCACTATCGATATTACAGAAGTTACTACAACTACAGATATAATTTCAAGTATCGACGTCATTGACTTTGAATTGCACCAAGTAATTAAAGAGCAGTTAGTAACCGAGAGTGCCACCGAAACATCAGTAGACACTGATACTTTTACCGATGTTGCAAGATTTAATACTGCATACAGTAGTGATACAGATGAATTTGATTCAAGCACCCATGCAACACGAGAGAAAATGCAGACTTCATCTATCGCTTTCAACAGAGAAGATATATCAAGTGACGGTCACGTTAACAAAGAGTACAATACTAACACTATCGATTCAGTTGTTGCAACTACGACTTCTGTCAGCAATAAGGTTTCTGTGAATAGAGTAGATCAAAATGTTATCAAAACCACAGAGAAAGATGAAATACTAGACTCTACCACACGCACTACCCTTGTCACCACTAGATTTGAAGACGTCGCCACAAATGATCCCCTTATTTCTAAGAGTACCGACGATTTAACCACTGTCATCAGTGACAACACTAACATGCCCGTAAAGGATGCAACTGAGATTGTTTATACTCCCACAACTAACATTGCTGTTGCTGAAGACACGACTACTGCTGACAGCGAAAGTATAGAAACTACAACAGCTCCCAATGCAAAAACTAACGAAAGAGCAACACCTATAACAGAGCTTTTCATTGGCGTAGGAATTACAGATGTTATCAACAATGTATATGACAACTTATATTCCATGAACGTTGATACTGTTACTGACATTGCTCAGAAAGACGAAAATTCGACATTTAATTCCCCTACTACTGTTGAGGTAACTTCGACAAATGCAGAAGATCCCACAATTGTTGATTTATTGACAACTGCAATCAATAATGTCCAACTCACTGAGCAAGAAGATGCGACCATTTTGGGGATCTCTGATTCAACTAACACTCCCTTGAATTTAGAGACAAAAGCATTCAACACAGGAATTTATAATAATGATACGAGTGAAGATCAAACAACTGTGATTACTCTGCCTGTTGTCAATAGTGAACGAAATGCCAATTTCCCCGATGTCTATGACGATGCCAGTGCTGTTTCAACATCCTCAATTGACTCTGTCGACACGAGCAATAATCTTGCTTCTACACTAGGATTTGAAGCCGTTGCTGGCTTCGACACAACCCTTGCCTCAGATATATATATCCATTCAGAAACTACTATCAGTAATTCTGACAGATATTTAACAACCTTTGAAACTGTCACGATTGCAAGTGATTCCTCTATTACCAATTCTGCTACTTCCGATAACGGTTTCAAAAATGATCATATTCAAAATACTAATAGTCTTTTAAATGACCATGATGCAGAGATCATTGCCACCATTGCGACAAATACAGCTTCCCCAAATGCTTCGCCATCTGCCACACACACAACCAGACCGTCGATCAGCACAGCCAAGATCGGCAGCCCCTCGACAATGTCTCCAATGACAATTCCCACGACCACAATTTTTATGACCACCGATGAGGCAACTACGTCTTTCACGACCAGTACATCCACGACCACGGATGTGACCACCGCTCCTAATACTGAATTTCCCACTACCATCGCACCCGCGACCAACGAAGCCTCAACAATTTTCAAAACTTCTAGAAGCAATGCGCTAAATACCAGCACTCCGACTACCAACACTCCAGCCACCACTATTCCATCCACTAACATTCCAATCACCATTCCACCCTACACTAGTTCTCCTACCATCATTCCACCTACCACCAGGCCAATCACCATTCCAACCACCACCACCATTCCTACCACCACCACTCCTCCTACCACTACCACTCTTCCTACCGCCATTCCATACACCACCGTTCCACCGACCACAATTCCGCCTACCACCATTCCACCCACTAACATTCCAATCACCTTTTCACCCTTCACCATTCCTCCCACCATCATTCCACCCACCACCACTCCAGTCACATCACCCACCACTACTATTCCAACAACCAAAACCACCATAGCAACAATCACCTCCACCAACAGAAATCCTACCACCACCACTCTTCCTACCACCATTCCACCCACCATCACTCTACCTCCCACAAATCCGCCTACCACCATTCCCCCCACCACGATTTCAATCATCACCAATCCACCAAACACTTTTCCACCCACCACCACGCCAATGACCACTATTCCATCCACTAGCATTCCAATCCACACCATTCCATCAACCACCTCCACATCAACAACCAGCATCACCACATCTCCAAGCACCATTCTACCCATCACCATTCCATCCACCATCATTCCACCCAAAACCATGCCAAAAAGCATTCCAACCACCAGCACTGCAGTCACATCAACCACCACTACTATTCCTACAAATATCACAACAATCACCTCCAGCAATACTACCCTTACCACCACCACCACCACTCCCCCTAACGGCATTCTACCCACCAACATTCCACCCATCACCATTGCAATATCCACCAATCCACCAATCACTTTTCCACCCATCACCAACATTCCACCAACCACCATCACCACTACGTCTCCAACCACCACCGTTTCACCCATCTCCAGTCCTCCCACCATCATTCCTCCCACAATCACCACAAACACCATTACAAACACCACGATAACTCCAGTCTCATCAACCACCACTACTTTTCCAACACCTGTCACCACCACACCAACAATCACCTTCACCAACACTACTCCACCCGTCACCACCACTCCACCCATCACAACCACTCCACCTACCACAACCACTTCACCCACCACCACCACTCCACCTACCACTACCTCTCAAACTCACACCACCACTCAAACTAACACCACCACTCAAACCAACACCACCACTGTAACCACCACCACACCAGTCACATCAACCATCACTATTCCAACAACCACTACAACTCCATCACCTACCAGTCCCACCACCTCTACTCCAACCACCTCCATAACCACCACCATTCCTCCCACCACCACCATTCCTCCCATCACCATGCCAACCACCACCATGCCAACCACCATTCAATCCACCACCACCACTCCAGTCACATCTTCCACAACTAATCAAACCAACACAACCACTTCAACTACCGTCCCTACCACCTCTCCTACAACCACCACCATCTTTCCAACCATCACGATTCCACCATTTATTATTCCACCCACCACTATTCCTCCCACCACTATTCCTCCCACCACTATTCCTCCCACCACTATTCCTCCCACCACTATTCCTTCCACCACTATTCCTCCCACCACTATTCCTCCCACCACTATTCCTCCCACCACCATTCCACTCACCGCCACGCTAACCACCAATCCAACTATCACCACTCCAGTCACATCAACCATCACTGATATTCCAAAAACCACCACCACGCCAACAACGACCACACCAACAACCACCACGCCAACAACCACGTCAACAACCACCACTCCAACAACCACCAGCACTCCAGTCACATCAATTACCACTTCTACGCCAACCACCGCCACCACTCCAACGACCACCACTCCAAAGACCACCACTCCAACGACCATCACTCCAACCGCAACCACTCCAACTACAACCGTTACCACTCCAACAACTTTCACCACTATTCCAATAACCAGCAGTACCACTATCACTCCAAAAACGAACACCACTACTCCAAGCTCCGCAACCACTCCAACCACTACCACCACTCCAACCACTACCACCACTCCAACCACTACCACCACTCCAACCACTACCACCACTCCAACCACTACCACCACTCCAACCACTACCACCATTCCAACCACTACCACCACTCCAACCACTACCACCACTCCAACCACTACCACCACTCCAACCACTACCACCACTCCAACCACTACCACCACTCCAACCACTACCACCACTCCAACCACTACCACCACTCCAACCACTACCACCAGTCCAACTACTACCACCACTCCCACCGCTCCAACCTCCACCATTCCAACCACTACCACCACTCCAACCACTACGATCACTCCAACCACTACGACCACTCCAATTACTACCACCACTCCAACCACTACCACAACTACTACTACTACAACCTCCACCACTCCACAGCCATTTATTTGCTCTTCCATTGGAAAGTTCGTCAATCCAGCTGACAACACCTCCTACTACATCTGCTCCCCTCGCTATGGTGGTGGATTCCATACCATGCGGTTCTCCTGTCCGCCGGGGGCCGTGTTCTTCCCGGCGCTGGGGAAGTGCGCGTCGGTGCAGTGGGCATCAGGCACAGAAACGACTTCGCACGCGGCACGTCTCGTGAAGAGGAGTGTGGACCTGTCTGCGAGCGACGACCAAGACAATTCTTTCGTTTGCCGCACCGCTGGCTGGTTCGCCGATCCGAACGAATGTTCCGGCTACTACGTGTGTGTTCCTAGCGAAGGCGACCGATTCAGCCGATTGGCTCTGAAGTGCCCAACAGGGTCCAGTTTTGACCCGACCACCGCAATGTGTCGTCGGGATTTACCTTGCGGGATCATTCTCGCACTGCACGATTGAAACTCATTGCACTCGGCTTTCAACAGATTGTCAATCAAGGGTCGTTCGCAGGAACTGCGGTAGCGTAGGACAGACGAGATATGTGAAGAAGTTTTCTCGTGAGTCAAGACTTGATCACCAACAACTTGATAACCAATAATAGTAGTTTCTTCACAGCAGTCAGGATAAGCATGAACATTAGAGATGTATACAATGTAGTGAAATAAATCACAAGTGGATGTTAATCAACCGCGCTGACTGGTGTCAGACTTAACTTCATCTCTGTCACCAATACCAAATCCAGAAATAATTAATCGATTAATAAAGAACCATACGTTGTGTGTGCCACAAATGGAGAGTTGTGCACGCCTTACTGGGTAGCGTTATCGATCTTCTGCGCATGCGCAATGCACTAATGTAATGCGAAACTTGAACTGCGCATGAGCAGAAGATTGATAACGTTCGAGGGTGCACAAACTCTCGAATGTCGCTGCTGCGCGCTGTGTTCAGAATGAACTGTCAACATCCCAAAGTTCTCGTGAATCATTATCACCTGAGAGTAGTGGCTGTTGATAGCACGTTATGTGATGTTATTCCATGATAACCATCAGTATTTGTACAAATTTCGATGAGGTGCTAAACAAACCGTTAATAGGCGTAAAGTGTAAAATATATTGCATTATAATTGTATAGTAAATTAACTGATCTCTCAGAACGTAAATACCAAAATATATTTGGATATTTTAATGCATTATTTAAAATATCATTTACATTATTTATATACACTCTGCACTAAATATTAAGTTATTGTTTGAGACGATGATATGCAAAGTTGTTATTTATTGTTTACCTATTTCAAACTGAAACTCTCTTAGTCCAACATTATTTATTAATTACGTTGCTTTTATTGTACATGTGACTGGGTATTTTTGCTTAAGAGTGATATAATTTCCGGTGCAGGAATTCGGAAATAAAGATTTTTTCTTTGAAAAAAAAAAAAAATACAATACAAAAATAGAATATTTAAATCTTACTAGTCGTATTATTTACTTGATGTATATATGTACTAAATATCACGTTAACAATAAACTCAAGTAAACTTTGTTTACAAATACTTTTGTATAAGTAAGTAATTAAGTAATAAAAGTTATTTATTTCAAATTATTTCATTTCAATTTACTATTTCCTTCTTTATTAAAATGTATGTTAATTTGTAGATTACAATTGTATCTTATGGTTTGCCTTCTCCACACCAACTAGTCCATTGTCACACCACTTGAACGATTCCATCCGCCACACCACTTCATCTAGTACATCACTTGATACTTCTGTAGATTTATTGTCATTATGCGAATGATTGTCTATATAATATTTATTGAAATAGAGAACGGTTACGGTATCCAGAATAAAATTAAGATTTCTTCTTCCAATCAAGGTTTGAGTGAGGTTGAGCAAATTTTTACTTGATTTTGTTCATCATCTCCATCATCATTATCATCATAGCTTATAGGCCTATCAAAGGTCTTTAAAATAGTTTAAAATTTGTACACTAGACACCAGGTAAAGTGAACTTCTGGGAACTAACATGTTTGGTTCACTATCTCCGAGGTTCACTATATCCGATGATGTCAAAATTAAATGGAATTTTTCCATAATAATTGGTTTTATTAATATACAGCAAAATTCATTTACAGCACAAAAATTTCAATATAATTGTTTGTTCGTAAAAAAATCAATTATTTTCAAATGTGCGTTTCTTACATTTTTCATTAGATCCTTTTCCAGAGTTCGTGCTCTATCCATACTTGATTCTGCATGGTCCTCTGTCTCTAAGTATGGTAATGCAGTCATGGCACCTTTCAATGTCTCTTGCACTGTTGGAACACCATCCCACTCCCCGAAGGCCCTTTCAATCACCTAATAACAAGCAAGATGTAATTAATTTCCCGTACTTACTTCCTACGTTCCCTATAGCTGAGGTTCAGGTTGCAAAACACATAATTTCACAACCGAATCTTGCAAAACACATAATTTCACAACCTCGGCAGTGTCCTGCCTAAGACCCAGCACAAGAATATTTCCAGATATTTTCAAAACAGCAAAAATTAAGCCACTTTTTAAAAAAATGGAACAAAAATGAAATTCAAAATTATCGGCCAATTTCTCTTTTGTCAGTTTTCTCAAAAATATTAGAGAGATTTTTCTACACTCGAATGAAAGCTTTTCTCAGGAAAAACGAAGTGTTTTTAGACTCACAACACGGTTTTAGAAAATCAAAATATACGGAAACTGCCATTTTTTTCTTTTCTTAAAGGTATTGCTTCATCAATGAACAAATTTTTTTTTTTTTTAGTTTATTTATTGTCGCATCAACAGCGATGGTCATTAGCGACAATTAAATAATACATTTGGTTGTAATTACAATAATAACAACTATGTTAACAGAAATTGACATGGTTTCTAAATTATTGACAATAGTTAATACCTATTATATATCTGAAAATATTTGAATTTTTTTGCAAAAATTAAGAATTTTTTCTTGGTATTTAGGGGATTCCAAAATTAAGTCAAATGAGTCATCCTGCAGAATTTGTTGTTTAAGAGTGTTGTAATGAGGACAGTGGTTAATTATATGGTTTAAATTAAGAAGAGTGGAGTTGTCACAGTGGTTGCAGGTGGGAGGAGGGCTTTTGTTAAATAAGTGGATATGACTCAATTTGCAGTGTCCAGTTCGGATTCTAGATATTGCTACTTGTTCCTTTCTATTTAATTCAACACTTGTTTTTAAATTGAAGAAATTTCCTATTTGTTTATGGAGTTCACTGGCTTTGAGCATGGACCACTTGCTGTTCCATCTGTCTTTCATTAAGATTTCAACATGTTTCCAGATATCATTGAAAGTACAGGAGGTTTTAATAATTCCGTTGCTGTTTTCTTCGGTCGCCGATTCAGTCCCAAGATTTGCAGTTTCACTTCCTAGGACTTCATTGTCTTCAGGAACGAATTTGATCACAACAGACTTTCCTGCTTTGACAATATGGTGGTGCAATTCATGTATGATGATTACCATTTCGAGGTTATGAATATTATTGTTGATGCTCTGGATGGCTGGAATAGAGCTACAGAAAATGATAAATTTTTTATAGTTCAACTGTTTGATCAATTTGAAGGCTGTCATGAGAGAACAGATTTCTGCACTAGTAAGGCTGGCGTAGGGAAGTAGCTGTAGTTTGATTGTAGTATCTTGGGTAACAACGGAGGCATGTACTTCACTGCTGTTTTTAAAACCACTGGTGAATATGTGGTAACTTTCATTATCGGAATTGTTGATATCAAATTGTATACCCGAGAGCGTCCAGGGTGGGATGTTGTAGTTCCTTTTCTTTTCAATGGGAGGTTGGTGTACTTGCAACTCCTCAAAAATGTTCCTTACTTTCGCATGCAAAGGTATGTAGCGAGGATGGTAATCACATTCAGGAAATTTAGGGTTGTAGCCTTTGTAGATAATAGGGTTAGTCGACGAAGCAGCTTTGAGAGCATATTTTAATGTTAAATATTCTCTGCGATGTGAAAGGTTAGGTTCTCTGGCTTCAATGAGTACACTTCCGATGGGACTGCTATGGTAACATCCGGTACATATTCTAAGACATTTGTTATGTATAACTTCCAGTTTCAAGTTGTCCTTTTTGCTTGCTGAAGCATATATAATAGATCCATAGTCGATTTTCGATCGGATTAATGCTTTATATGTTAACATCAGAAGGTTCTTATCAGCCCCCCAATTGTTGTAAGAAATGCATTTCAGGATGTTTATTCTTTTTTTACAATCATCAACTATGTGTTGTATATGTTTCTTCCAGTTCAGTTTGGAATCGAAAATCAGTCCTAAAATTTTGGTGGTATTATCAAATTTGATACTGCAGTTGTTAAGCTTAAGTCTAGGAACTCTGCTTACATTTTGTTTTGAGAATAATGTGCCGACACTTTTCTGAGCAGAGAATTTGAAGCCAGATTTAAGAGACCATTCGTATATTTTATTTAAGGCAGATTGCATTAATTTTTCACTTGAATCTATGCTTCGTCCTTTGCACAAAATGGTGATATCATCTGCATATTTTCTCACGGTGACTGGGGGGTAATTTCCATGTCAGCATCATTGATGGCCAATAGAAAAAGAGTTACGCTGAGTATGGATCCTTGAGGCACTCCATTTTCGATGTTCTTCTTATCAGAGAGCTTGCCATTGGACCTTACTTGAATGACACGATTTTTGGTAAAGTTTTTGATGAGTTGCAACAAATTTCCGCCGACACCTACTTCTTGCAACTTAAGTATGATGCGATGCACCCATACCATGTCATATGCTTTTTCTATGTCAAGGTTGACTACTAATGCATGTTGCTTATTGGAAAAAGCTTCTTTTATGTAAGAATCAATGCTTACTAGATGTGATAAAGTTGAGTGATGACGCCTGAAACCAAATTGGTTGTCTGATATAATCTTCTTGAACTCCAAATACCACTGTAGTCTATAGTTTATAATTTTTTCCATGATTTTACACATGTTGCAAGTCAGGGCAATCGGTCTATAGTTAGTACTTCTTGATGGATCTTTCCCTGGCTTTTGAATTGGAATGACAATTGCGGAGGTCCATATTTTGGGGAAAACATTATTTTCCCAAATAAAGTTGTAAATTTTGAGGAGAGTTTCAAGACCATTAATTGGTAGTTTCTTGAGAAGAATATAGGGGATGTTATCAGGGCCAGGTGTAGAGTCTTTGAGGACTTTGAATGTAGCCCTTAGTTCATTTAATGTAATGGGATCATTGATGTGGTATTGAGAGCACAGATCTTCGTAGTCAGTTAAAGGTTCATTTTCTTTCTCATTCTTAAAAATTTGGAAGGCTTCAGAATAATTTAGAGTGCTCGAATTATTGGCAAAGTTGTTAGCTAACTCGTTAACAATAGCATCAGGATCAGTGATAAACAGGTTATCTGTAGACTGAAGAAAATTAATTTGATTGGATCTTTTTATACCTTTGATTGCATTAATTTTTTCCATGATTTTTTGATATCATGATCTTTGGTAATTTTGGAGACAAAGTTGACCCAGGATGAGATTTTACTTTCTTTGACTGTTCTTCTTGCAGCAGCTCTCATTTTTTTGTATTCAATTTTATTTTCTACAGTACCATGTTTTTTGTATCTATTAAAAGCATGCTTGGATCGTTTTATTGCTTCTCTGCATTTTTCATTCCACCATGGGACCGATTTTGTCCTTTTTGAAGATTTACAAGTCTCTATTGAATCATTAGCAGATTTTAAAATTATTTCTGAGAAATTATGGATAATGCTGTCAATATTTACATCATTACCTTCAAAGATGTCAGTATCATTCAACCGCCTGGATATTAGATCTTGGTATTTCAACCAGTTAGCTTTGTTGTAATTCAATTTATGGGGATTCATAGTTAGAATTGGTGTGCGAAGAGGGCTACTGATGTCAATAAAGATGGGAAAATGATCACTGTCGTGCGGATCATCTATGGCGTACCAGTTGCATCTTGGTGCAATTGTAGTGGAGCATAAGGTGAGATCAATAGCACTGAGGCTACCATTGCTACATTAAAGTGAGTTGGTTGCCCATTATTTAATAGTGTTAAATCAAGCTCTTCAATGAGTGCTTCAATGGAATTGCCCCTGGGATCATTTGTTTTTGAACCCCATAAGGTGTTATGGCAATTAAAATCTCCGAGTAGGACAAACTGGGAGGTTTGATTATATCTTTGATTTAATTAATTTCAACTTGTGGTAGGTAGCTGAGGTAAGGTTACAAAACACATGATCTTGGTACAGCTATTTCAGATATTTCAAAACAGAAAAATTAAGCACTTTTTAAACTGTGAACAAAAATGAAATAAGCGACACGGCCAATTTCTCTTTGTCAGTGTTTCTCAATTTATTGAAAGATTTATCTCCTTTTAATGAAACTTTTTTGGAAAAACGAAGTGTTTTTGACTCAAATGATTTTTTAAAAATCAAATATACGGAATTGTCTTTTTTTCTTTTCTAAAGGTATTGACACATCAATGGACCAAAATGAAACACTCATTGGAATATTTTTAGATCTTTCGAAAGCTTTTGACATTATTGACCATAACATCTTGCTCTCAAAATTACCTTCATTTGAAATTCGTGGTATTGCCCTAGATTGGATTACCTCGTACCTTAAAGATCCAACTCAAAGAGTAGAAAATTCGTACTGGCACAAAATGACATTATTTACTTATCTTTCCAATCCTTTGCCAATTGGGCACGGGGGCCCGCAAAGTTCGATCCTACGTCCAATCCTCTTTCTGTTATACGTAAACGATATGCCCTCCTTTATTAAAAATGGAAGATCAGTTCTGTTTGCCGATGCCACGAATGTTCTTTGCAAAACGAAGCAGTAAATTGTACAATTTCAGAAGTTTCAAATTGGTTTCGTAATAACAAATTAATCTTTAACGAAAGAAAACCGGTTTTAATGCATTTTTGCATTTCAAATCGGCAATCGCATGCTCCATTGAAAATGAACAATATCCAATTATTACAAGAAAAAGCGATGATTCCAGTCAATTTAAATATATTCGAAGCAGACGTTTCGGCCTAAATTGTAAGGCCCTCTTCACTGTCTGAAAGGTCAACATCAACCAATCAGTTACAATCTTACATATTACATTAATATTATTAGTATAAAACAAAAACAATGAGACAAGGACGTGGTACTACCTGTAAATTTCCGAGGTTATGTTACACCATAATGTAGAGATATAATATAAAACCAGGCACTTCTAATCTAGTCCTTTAGACCACTATTGTTTAAAAAAGACTTCATATGCCTATAACAAGAAATTTACTTCAGCTTCCGCGTCAATGACCCCCATCTCGATCAGGTTTTTGTCCAGTTTCCCTGATCCATTGAGCAAATGCTGAGATGACCCCTTGTTTTGATTCTGGACATAAATGTAGCTTCACTATACTTTACGTTTTGTTGAGGTCTCCTTTTGCTTGTAGTGGTAGCAGTAGAGCTGAGGGTGAGTTACTACATAGTTAACAATAAAGAAAAATCAAATCTGCAGTTCGTTTATCGTTGCAAAAAGTTTTTCCATAACACGGGAACGAAAATATCTAGTTTTCTTAATGTTGATGATCTCCCGCTTTTCTCAATTTTGTTATTATTATTATTATTATTATTATTATTATTATTATTATTATTATTATTATTATTATTATTTACAACTAATTATCGTTAAAATGTTGGGATGGGATTCTGGTACTCAAGAAGACGTGCGCTAATATTCTTCTCCTCCATACGTCATTTACAGTTTTTACTGTTTTGGCCAAATAAATCAAATCAAATCTTCATGTGCTTATTTGTAATGAAAGTGAAACGGAACCAGTGACTTAAGTCCACTATAACCGAGGGTTCACAACATGAGTTAACTCGCTATACCCGGAATCGACTGTATTTCACATCATTTAAAATACAGAAAGAACAATAATACAACTATTTTTCATAAAATAGCGAAAATATGAAACAAAAGATATTTTAATTAAAAAGTCATAGTTAAAAGTCACTTGTACACGATATTTGTTTCCGTATTTTTCCCCTCCACACTATACTGCTACTTGAAATATCATTCACCAAATTTGTTTCTTTTTCACAAAAAACTTGAGGGACTTTTCCACCTTCTTTATGTTCGTGGTTGGGTTTTCAATATACGGATATGAATAAAATCGTGAAATAATAAAGGAAAGTTATAACTTAATCATACAACTAAATTAATATATGCAGGTTCAAAACAACTCATTCATTGGAGTACCAATTTACGATAGTGAATAGTAATCTCTTGGACGAGAGAACACTGTGACGAATCCCGATGACATTGATACAGCTGTCGGCAGGAGACACCTTTAGTGACCACAGTTGCAGGATGAAGTGGGAGAATTGAAGGCATTCTAATGTTGAAAATATGAAAATGAATTTATTTGTTTTATTTTTCGTCGAAAACAGTTAAAAACTGTGTGACGTGATACGGGAAGAAGTGAATTCTGTGCGCGTTTTCATAATTCTATGATCCCTACCCTAAGACATATAGGTACTAGTTGAATTTTGAATGCAGATAGAAATGAGCGTTTTTGGCAAGACTTGTTAACAAAATATTCGTTCCGATCAAATCAAAGGATTGAGTTTCGCTTATGGCGCGTACATTAAAACTAGTGGTGCCACAACAGCAAAACCCCTCTCCCAACTTTTGCAATTTTTGAAAATTCAGAGAGATCAACAAAAATGGAATCTGCGTCGAAGAAAAAAATATAGAAACTAGTAGTGCTAAAAGAGCACGTACATTGTCGCCCGTATTTTCACGCAAAATTTCGCGAAAAATACTCAAATTTTCGAAAAATTGTACTTGACCCTATTTTAAAACCTATCTTTAAGGAATAGATTTTATTAAGGGAAAAATCTATATCTTTAATATTTTAGTTGTAGGAAGACTCCGAAAACATTTGAACTTTCGCAATTTTCGACAAAGCAGGGTCTTCAATGAACGTGAGACCAGCATCATTCTCTTAAACGTACTTCACACCATCCAACAATAAAATTTAATCAAAATCGATGGAGCTATTTTTTTAACATTTTGAAAATGCCCCAAGGGGTTCATTCATAATTAAATTAAAATATTGGCTCCAAATTCAAGCGGTCACATCAGTCAGATCGGCAATTGAATATCAATTTTGGAGAAAATCGGCTGAACGGTTTAGATAAAAGAAGATGAAATAAACGCAATATTGCTCTATTCTTTGGTTTTTTCAAAAATTACATTTTTTTTACTTGTCTCATTTACATTAGCTGCAATTTGTTCACATTATTGTATTTATGAGTACATGTGCTTTAAATAATGTCATATATTGTTTCTCAAAAACTCAACAGTTTTCTGTTAAAAGAAGCTCAAAATTCCGCATTTCCTCAAAAATAGCTTCAAATTTGTTCTTCAAACTTTTGCAATGGGTAGTGCTAATTGATCTGTTTAAAATTACATAAAATTCATTTTAGGATATTCTTTTGTTTCTTCAAAACTTACACATTTTTTTAAATACCTCTCACGCCGTTAATATGCACATTTCCAGCGATTTGTAAACACAATTGCATTTGTGAGTTAAAGTTCTTCAAATGACTTTAAATAAAGTTTTTGAAAACTCAAAAATTCTCTGAGAAAAAGTTACAAATTTTGCATTTACGGAACGGGAGCGGTAGCTCAGTGCAGCAACTGATGTCACTGGAGCGCCTCTGACCGGGAGGTCCTAGGTTCGAGTCCTGACGGCGGCAGGATTTTCGACAATAGCTTTTCAGCTAGGTCGAATTCAGTCGCTGCCTGGAGGGGAATTCTAACGGGCGGCTGCTCTGATCGCTAGTTTTCGTGGATTCTCCGATCAACATCAGGCGAATGCCGGAGCGGTACCCAAACAAACGGACCGCGCGCGATCTGTCCTATCCTCTCCCCTTACACACACTTGCACTAACATGCACTACACTACCACACATTCCCGGAGACCGGTCGGGAGCTTAGAGCTTGTCCCGGCTGGGGCGGTGCCCCGCTGGTGTGAGAGTCCTGGTTAGGAGGAAACCCCACTAGCCGACGGCAGGTCGGCGCCCGATCTCGCCATCTACCGAGAAAAAATATGGACTTCACTAACGGGACTAATGACCAAAGCAGTTGACGCGCCCGGAAACACGAAAAAATCAATCGCTTTTACGGTGACGTTTAAACGCTTTTTTTTAAACGGCTCCAATTTTTTTGCAATGAAAATTGACATTTGTAACGAGGTTTTAATATTCTTAGAAATTAGAAAACTTCACTACGAGAAAGTCTGTGCCATTCTGTACCACTACTAAATTGATATTTTCTCAGCGTCAAATTCAAAAGCAAAATCATTTTTGGAAAAAAAAAAATAACAATTTTCACTGTCCGAGAACCCTGGAACACGCTTGAAAAAATCTCAAAACATGAATCGTGATTTGTTTCAAATTTTTATTTGCTGGCTACCGCTTACGGGATGAGAGAAAGTTATGTAATGCTGCGCGAAAGAGCTACGAATTTTCAGCAGAAAAACTCTTATTGCCGAGCCTTGATAACGAAAAAGTAGATAAATCCAGTTGCTAAATTTAGAAAAAAAATCACATAACACGTGGTGCAACCAGAATCCATGTTTTGTGGGTCCTTGATACCGAAACTTTGACGGTAAACTTCCTTCCGTCTGGTGTATGTGAACTACACTAGCGCCTAAACCATGTGTAGATTTTTTTCCAAATTGAAGAAACTCCTGCCGATCTGGCCTGAGTAGAAGATCTGCGATTTTGAAAAATATTCATTAATTTTGGGGGGTACTTTACATGAAGTACCAGGGATATTTTCAAATATTTCTCAAAATTGGCTCCAAATTTTTTCTTTAAATTTCTTGTAAAAATAGAGTGAAATACAATCATGAAGGTGGCATAGGTCCAATTTTCACTGTTAATACTGAATTTTCAATAATTATAAAGTTTGATTTTTTTCAGCGAGTGCCTACAACAACAACAAAATTAAAAATAGAGGTTTTCCTTCAAATAAAATTTGTTTCCTTTAATTAGTTCTTTCATTGAGTTCAAGAACACTTTTTTGAAAAAATCAGTAGTTTCACACAGTTTTGCATGCAATATGTCTAATTTAAGAAAAAAATAACAAAGACAAGATTGAGTGAAAGTTTCCGGGCTGGTAGGCTGTGGTCCAGTTGGCATTGACAATGCCAGTTGGCATTGGCAATGCCAACTGGACCACGGCCTACCAGCCCGGAAACTTTCACTCATATAGACTCCGGCCGTGAAAACCTAAGATGCTATGTAAAGAACCAATTTTCTTAAAAATGCTCCAAATATTTTCTTTAAACTTTTGTTAGGGATAGTGCTACATGTACTCTATGAAATGAAATAAATGCCATATTTCTCTATTCTTTTGTTGTTGTTGTTTTCAAATATTACACAAATATTTTTTTTGTCTCTCATGTTGATAATATTTGCATTGGTGGCTATTTGTTCACACTATTGCATTTATGAGTAAATGTGCTTTAAATTATGTCATAAATTTTCTCGAAAACTCAAAACTTTTCTGTAAAAATGAGCTCAAAATTCCGAATTTTTAGAAACGCTTAATTGTCTGCTCAAAAAATGCTCTTAATTTTTTCCTCAAACTTTTCATATGGGTAGTGCTAATTGCACTGTGTAAGATGACATAAAATTTCTTGTCATTTTGCTATATTCTTTATTTTTTTTAAAATTACATATATGCATTTTTTAAATCACTCAGAAATTTAATATGCATATTTCTAGCAATTTGTATTATTGCATAAGCAATAATACAAAAGGTTCCTTCTTGGACAAAATTTTACTCTTCTTTAATATCCTTAAATTAATATTTTGGTTCTACCATTAGGAAACACAAAAATTGAGAAAATTTGGAAAAAAATTAACTTTGGGCAGAGATAGTCGGCAGATGGCAAGAGGAAAGGGCAAGATTGTAAAGCTTGCCCAGACCAAAGAAATTAGAAAACTAACTAGTACAAGAAAGTCTGTGCTATTCTGTAGCATTAGTTTCGATTACTGAGATGTAATTAAAAAATAAAAACAATTTTTACCATATCCCCATCTTCAAGTCACATTGACTTTAAATACACTTTGAAAATGGCTGCAAGATTTCGGTGCATTTATTTTAGTATTTATTATAAATTTGTAATGAAAATTGTTTTGTGTCCGAAAAACAATGAAATTTTTTGTTATAATATTGGAACCGACATTATTAAAACAACAAGATTCACGTTTATAACAGAAATGTGAAATTATTGTAATAACATTTAGTATAACAGAAAATATTCAGTTGTGATAATAGGTTCAATATTTTCTCAGTGTACAGTGTGTTCAAACAAATATCATGCATTAGTTACATTATACTTTACATTATAATAGAAAAACATACAATATATAATATAATAAACCATTTTACACAACATCATTCGTATATTTTCACTTTCTCACATTTTCAAAAATTGTAAATGCGCAGTTTTTGATCTCTGACACCTGTATTTTCATGCTAGAACTGCCGGATTACAGAAAAGTTAGTTATTCGGTGCCTTTTTTGAATCTGTATGTTTCGCAACATAGACAAATTGTTTCTTTTTTTAAAGATCCATTAAAGAAAGTCGTTTTTCTACATAGAGAACGCCTAAAGTTTTCAGTTTACTGACTACACTTCCATAGATAATGGGAATGCTGGAAAAAACACATGATTTTTATCACACTGCAGACCCAAGAAACGTTTCGTGAGAAGCACCTATTTTTCAGCATTTGAAATATTTAAGAACGCTAGAAAATATGTAATGGAAATAATTTATTTAATCATAATATATGTTAATTCGAGTGTTTAGACTCGTGATTTTAGGCACGAACCTGTTAAATTTCTAAGTAAATAATGTTTAAAAGCAATATACTGGAGAGATGTTTTATTAATATAGGATTTTCACAGTAACAGTGAATGCACGTTTTATAGTACTGAACTAAAGTTCATAAATTTATTAATGTATTGTATTAGCTTAGCTTAATAAAATTATTGTTCTCTTAATTATTATTAAATTTCTTCTCAAAATACAGAAAAAAGTAAATTGTTTTCAATACAAATTTGAGGAATCGCAAAATGAAATGTTTTTAAAAAACTTGTCCCAACATTAAGGGGGCAGTTGTCCCCCCTTGGTCTCCATGAATCCCAACTCTGTATTTATGACACAGTATACAGAACTTCTGAATTATTCGTTCCAAGAAACCAATTGACAAATATGACAAAATCTAGATGAAAAGAAATGTATGTATTGTTGCCAATAGCCAAATGAGATTTGCTGAGTTTGAATTCACAGGTGAGTTGAATGAAACAAACGATACTCAGAAATATGATTTAAAAATAGTCATTATTAAAGAATTAAGTAACAGGTTTATCATAATTTTGTTAAAAAGAATTCAGGCAATTGAACATAAAGAGTCATGATCCAAAACTTTGGTAACTGAAATTTATCAATTTTAATTTATCAGCCGAAATTATAAATCAGAGAATTCAAGAAGTTTTAAAATGACAATATTTCTAAAATGTTACAAATAAGCAATTCATACTCTAGTGAGTACTATAACTACAAATTCTTTGAACAAAACTCACCAGAATTGTTGAATGAGTTAACACAACTTATTCAGCACTCAAAGAACAACAAAAGCCTACTAGTCTGCTGGACTAATAAAGGCAATATATTATTGCAGGAAATAAATATTGAAACTATTCACAAAATAAACATTTTTATTCCAACAATTTGAGTTTTCTGGGAATTCATCACCATCCTCATCCTTGTGAACTGTTGGCATGTAGCATACCTATATGTTCAACAAATCCTGTTTCTGTTTGTGCTGGTTCAGTAGACCTAGTAAATTAATCTTCTAGGTGTTCCTGACTTTTCCATCTGTTTAAAAGTTTTCCAATGTCTCTGTTTCCAATTGGTTGATACTTCCAGATGAATTTTGGTAGTCAGTAACTCTCCATCCTGCAAACGTGTTCTTTCCATCTCTTTTGTGATTCTTCAATTTCTTCTATAAGATCTTTGGTTTTTAGTTTTCTTTTGATGTCTTTATTTCTTGATCTGTCACTTCTCATGACTCCTAAGAGGTGCCTTAAGAATGTCATTTGTGCTGCCTGTATTTTTTGCTTGTTGTTTTCCTTCATTATCCATGTTTCTGAACCATATAGAAGCATTGGTTTAGCTGTGATGTTATGAAGTTTCAATTTTGTGGTAGAATCCATATCCTTCCCAAAGTTTCTTTTAATGGTTCCACACACTCTGTAGTAATTATGTAGTTTTCTCTCAATGTCTCCTTGAATGTGGTTTCTTACATCAGTTCTGTTTCCTAGATAAGTCTAACTTGCTCTACTATTTCCCCATTCATTTCAATTTTAACTCTTCTTTGTTCCTTTCCTTGCATTGCCATGGATTTTGTTTTGCTTATTGATATTCTCATGGAATATTTCTGTGTAACTTTGGATAGTACAAAAATTGCCCTCTGTAATTTGTCTTTGGATTCTGCTACTATTACCTGGTCATCTGCGTACAGGATTGTGTCAATCTTTCTATCTCCTTTGATTAAAATTCCCTGGCTCATCTTCTTCTGCCAATTCCTTATTAAGTGGTTAATGTAGATGTTGAAGAGAACCATTGATATACCACAGCCTTATCTGAGCCCACTGCTAGTTGTTATTGATGTCAAGTTTCTCCCCATTCCTAGATGTACTTTAATTCTGGATTTCTCTTAAAGGCTTTGTACTGCCTTACCCCATTCACAAAAATAAACATTTTGATTATAACAATTTGAGAATTCTGTGAATTCAGAAGAAGAAAATTCAACCCAAAGCTCAGAAAATGAATTCAGACAGTTCTTCTTACATTCTATTTGAAAACAAAATAATAATGAGTTCTGAGAGAACAATTATCAACATTGATGATACAACCAACAATAATATCACTGCCTTTGCTTCAGACAATTTTCAAACTCTTATGAATGCAACAAATAGTAATTTGCAAAGAATTTCTTCTAACCTTTGTGAAGACTCTCATCAAAACACTCCTGACAAATCTTCAATAAGCTTTTTATGAATTACAGTTTTAATGGCATCATCTTCAGGTATTAAGAAGAACAACAGAATACACCTGTTTTTGAACAACAATTAACTGATTTGTCTCTTAACAAAAGTGATTATAAATATATTGAAAATCAAAAGTTTTCATCACAATTAAATAAATAAATAAACTTACTACATTGATATGCGCAAGGAGCTCTAATGAGCCTCGCAATTTTAAAATATACAAATCAAGTAATTCGCAGTCTCAGCTTGTGACACAAACTCATTCCCAATATTTATTTCCTGCAGGTTCATCAACCAATCTTGAAACTGCAATAAGATCTGAAATTAATTCATTCACAGAAAAATCCACTATTTCAACTACAATTCCACTTGCAGTACAGAATGTACACATGCAGTGTTCAAAGACTAGATATTACAAAGATATTCAGGAGTTTTCACAAAGTACTAACATATTCCTTGTTAATCATTCTTGAAGTAAGTTATTTTCTTTGAATATTTACCAAAACACTCTACCTGAGATTTCTCATAGTGAAGATGTACAGAGTACATCTAGTACCAAACTAAATGATACTGATGAGTATGATACATCTTCTGAACTTAAATGGTATGACAGATTTAAGACTGATTACGATGTGGGAGATAAAACTAAATACCTACCCCAGAGGAAGTATGTTGTTTAAAAAGAGAAATCAATGCATTCAGTGAAATTACCAAAAAAAATTCAGATGCAGGAACTGGATTTCCCAATTCAAGGAAAAATGAGTTTGGAGATACATCAAGAGAATTGTTAGAAGCATAGAACCTTTACATTCAGAGAAAAATTCTACCCTTTATTATTCTACACCAAAAATAATTATTGGAATACTCTTCACCAAATGTAAATGATGAAGATGAGACTGATCATAAAACTAAAATGATTTTCCTAGTATTGTCATGAATCATGATTCCTCCACATTAAGTTTTACTAAACATTCTGAAGTTGAAGGGAACAAATCAAAGTTAAATAACATTAAAGAAAATAGTGAGGCAATACACATAACAACAATAAACATAACTACTCACTTTTTTTCCCTTTTTCTTTTCTTTTTTTTCTCTCTCTCTCTTATTTTCTTCTCATAACACGTTAATAACTCTCATTTCATCAGTAAAGCAAACTGCTCTTGAAGCTCATAAATTGTTCATAACTAATAAAGAGCATCCATCTGGTAGTAATTTATTTATTGTGAAAGAATTAGGGTACATATTTATAAACAAAAATTTTGTAACCATAATTTATTTCATAAGATTAATGTGCAATGGTTTCGAGGATTGTTGTCCCCAATCATCAGGCAGTAAAATTGAATGATTAAAATATATATTAAAAAGTTTAAAATTATTTACAATACAATACAGAAATTATGACTAGTGAGACCTTACCAGACATACGAGTACTCACAAAACAAAAAGCAAATTGTTTGTATAATAACATTTTGATACAGTTAACTGGCACTGGGCTGACAAAAGCAAGTTTGTTACATTGATGAGAGCAGTTGAAAAAATGAGGGTCAGGGGAATTTAAGACAAGAAAGGAGAGGGCCCAGGTATGAAAATGGTGGAGAGATGGGTGAATTAATTTTTCTATGTTTGACATCTATACAGCAAAGCAACTTAAATTTTGGTAAAATGATTATTCACTACAGCAGTATTAATAGAATTATTTATTTTAATCTGTAAATTTTCAGAAACTAAACATGGATATCTCTGGGTCTTAATGTTAATGATTTGTCGATTTTGAAAATTGAAGAGTTGGTGAACTTTCGCCGACAAACCTGTTCTAATTTATAATTAATTGTGGGAACTAAAGGTAATGATGAATTTATTCTCAGAAGTATTTTCATCTTTTTGGCATTGGTTTGAAATGCTTCATCCTCTTAAAGATAAATTTATCAATAACAGTATTAGGATAATTTTTATTTCTTAAAATAGCTTGAACTATTTGTAAGTTAAAGGGATGGAATTCCTTAACAGCTAACTTGACTGTGCAATCAACTGGATTATAAAAAATTCCAATTTTGGTTTTCTTACTACATGAGGAGAAGTAATTAAGCACTTTGCCTGCAAATGTAAATTTTCTGAACCAATTTGTTTTCACGTTATGGTCATTCCTAATGACGGTAACAACTAAAAAATTGATTTGGTTAACTATTTCTCTTTTAATAGTAAATTTCAGTTTATGATGGAAGTTATCACACTCCAAAAAATTATCATGGACTAGATCTTACTGTAGAATAATAAACATATCGTTGATATCATGACAGTAAAACTTCACATTGAATTTTGATAAGATATCAGATTCTAGTTTCCACATTATAATTTCAGAGCAAAAACTGCTTAATATGCTCCCAATAGCCGCACCATCAGTCTGTTTATAGATTACATCATTGACCTTAAAAATTGTGTTATTAAGAATTAAATTTACTGCAATAATTATCTCTTGATTAGGAATATTGCTTTTAATTGTGTGTGTGTGTTTTTTTTTTAAAGAAATTCAAGATCTTGAATTATTAAATCTCTAGGCAAAGATGGAAACATTGACTTAACATCCAGCAAGATCATACTATGATATGAATCAAGAGAAAGTTCTTGAAGATTTTTAACAAGGGTAAAACTATTCTTAGTGACATAAGTATAATTCTCTTGTAAAAGAGGTTTCAAAAGTTTATTAACACATTCGCTGCCTAGCGCATTCTCACTATACTACACCTTGGTACAGGTTTTTCACATACTACGTCTCGGTGCCAACAGTAATTGGCACACTTCTATACATGCTAGAACATTCAAACTTGTACCAATATTTATATAATATTACATAGAATTAAATTTATTTACAGAGTCCTTATGGACCCACAAGGGGGCTTTTTGCAACTGGTAACACTATAACAAGACCAGTGTGGCAAGTAGTATCATATAAGGGACCAGCCAACGCATGAGACCATATCATTTCATACTAAAAAAAAATGTATATCTCCCTATGAGACCATATGGTCTCACATGGCAACTAATATGTTAAGAAATTTTGATAAATTATACATGAGTTGATGACAGGACATATTGGAAAGTTTTCCTTGTGGGTTTTAATAAAGCCATGAGCTAAACAACAATTGGGAATGGAAGTATACGAATTTGTAAAGGTTTTCTGATCAATGAAGTTTGACCTTTTTATGATTTCTTGTGTATCATGCAATATAATGTTAGAAAAATGTTTTTTAATGGTATCATAATTGGAATCTTCTTTCCTTTTATATTAAGAAACTTGGCCATATTTTTTAAGAAGATTCCAAAGATGTTTAGTTTCTGAAACTTTACAGATTAAAATAAAAAATTATATTAATACTGCTGTTGAGAATAATCATTTTACCAAAATTTACTATGCTTTCCATGCAGGAACATGAAACATGATGTGAACATAAAAAAATTAGTTCACCCATCTCTCTGTCATATTCATACTTGGTCCCTCTCCTTTCTTAAATTCCCCTGACTAATTTTTCAACCACTGTCACCAACATAACGAACTTGCTTTTGTCCTTCCGGCGACAGTTTACTGTATCATAATGTTATTATATAACAATTTGTTTTGTTTTATGTTTTGTGAGCTCTCATATGTCTGGTAAGTTCTCATCTGTCATAATTTCTCTTTTGTATTGTAAATAATTTTAAACTTTTTACTATATATTTTAATCATTCAATTTTACAGCTTCATGATGAGGACAACAATCCCCGATACCATTGCACATTAAGTTTATGAAAAAAAAATTATAGTTACAAAATTTGTCTGTCTGTAAATATATAATAATCTGTATATATACAATATATAATTAATTAAAAGACAGACTAAATAGGTGAAATAGTAATTTATTTGTTTATTCTGAATGTTGTACTGCACACACACCATACAAATCAGTCGGTGTCAAACCAAACAGAAGAAGCTCACAAGATAATATTAAACAATATAGTTTTCCACCTTTAAAGAAATATAATAATCCAAAGCTACAAAACATTAAGCTTCCCAAAGAAAAAACTCAAATGCCTTGAATGTCCATTAAAGCTTCAGAAAATTGTCTGGATAAGGAAACTAAAGAAAACATTACAATTGAGTCAACATCCTTAACTAAAATTAGTATTTTGAAATATGTGTAGGAAAACCAACAAAACATTAGGTAATTGGTTCAACTTCAAATGATGGAAGTACAACATTTTATGATGAAACATGAAACAAATTTCAAAGTAACAGAGAAGAAATTGACAAATATGTAAGGGTGAAGCTTCTGACCTTCCTGAAGACAATCAATTAGAAACAAAACAAAAAACAAACCAAAAATCTTTGAAGATAAATTAGATGTCAACAACATCAGTAAAAAGAACAACCTTCTATTTGGAAGTGCCTCTTTGAATCACATTCCTTCAAGGGTCTTTCTAATTGATCCTTTGCAAACCATGAAACTAACTACTGCATACATGACTGAAGTTCTGATTCTAGTGTCACTACTGACTCAAATATTAATTTTACTCCAGTCACACATTTTACAATTTTACCAAGGTTTATTCATTAAATGATAGTTCAACAACTGTGAATAGTTCACAAATTTTGACAAACAATGACAGATCTGTAACAGGGCAGTCACCTCCAAAATCAATTAAAGGAGCAGTTTCAGAAGTCAGAGAAAATGAAGAATTATTGATTCCATTAAATCAGAACCTCTTCAAACATTAAATATAATATATAAACTGATAATATAGCTATATTTATGGCAAGTAAATCAAAATACAAATTAACTCTATTTCAAAGAAATAAAAGCTCTACAGGACAGAATTCTATAGAACAACAAATATTCGACATACTTTCTCACACAGACTCATTTTCTCCTCCAAATTCGTTTGCAACTATCTATAGAGACTAATCAGGTACTGAATTGAAAACTCCAAGAGAAAAATATGTTCTGTTTGCCATCTGATAGTTTTATATTTGAAATATGTGATAAAGGAAACGAATTCTCAAACAACCCTACAATATATTCCAGGGGTGCACAGAGGGGCCTGGGGCAGTTGCTCTATAGAGACCCCTCTTTTCAAACACAAAATTCCCTCCTTCCCAATTCATAAACATAATTAATTTCTCCATGCATCAGACATAACTTGTAGCATGAAATTTGGATCAGAGATAGATATGTATTTTTTTCATTTCTTTTGAATAAAAAAAATTCAGGGCCACAATTAAGCTAAGACCTGGGGCAAGTTGATCCATCTCTCCCCCCTCTTTTCTTGTCATCCCTAACATATTCATTGCATAATTATTCAAATGAAGTATTCATAATTATTCATAATTATTCAAATGAAGTACAGAACCTGTCAGTTTTAAGTCAAACCAAATGGGTGGGGTAAGTACAAAACTCCTGTCAATTGTTGAAAGTATGCTTCCTCTTATTATGGAATAGAAATCAGTATCTTTTATGGAAACTAAATTTAATAGCATTGAAGAAAATTGTGGAATACCTTTTACAAACGATCAAAATGTTGATGAGAAATATTGATGAAAAAAGTTGTTCATTAAAAGTAAGATGTACACAATACCAGACCTTTTATTCAGTAATATTGAGCTATGCATTTGTAATTCTGATGATTACCCAACTCAAAAATCTCTGAAACAGAATAAAGATGAATTAGTGTATCGCATAGTACTTCAAAAGATGATTTAACATCTGAGGATAAAACATATAATTTACTAAAAATGATGAAGGAACTCACACCTACTTATTTGATTCCAATTAAAACTTTAATGAGAGATAATGGCTTATCAACACATCAATTTAAGTATATTGCTTAAACAATAGAACAAAAGAGTTTAATTTCGTGCACTCCTGTTCATAATACAACAATGTATAAAGCTGAAAGTGATGTGAATATCAACAATGGAAAACTGTTTCAACAGCTAAATAAACAAAGAAGGATACAAAAATATATGAATAACACTGTTCCTATTTCATGACCTCCAACTAAAATCGTTATTATGAAAATCAACATTTCTAATAAAGTTTTGCCTCATGAAAATGCAACAGTAGGTCTCAGCCAAAAAAAGCAATGAATTTCTTCCTGTGGAAGAAGGTCAGTATTCCATAACACGGGAGGACATAAGCAAGAAAATCTTACCTTAGGATATGGTAACTAACAACCAATTTGAAACAGAATTAAATCAGAATCAGAAAATACTTTAAAAATGGAAGACTTAATGAAAATTGAACAAGGAATTGATATTTCAATGGAACAGAATTCTGTATTGTATGACAAAAATTGAATTAACCACAACACAGCCAATATATGCTCATGATGTTCTTTCTGCTTCAGTTGCAAATAAACCTGACACCAACACACATGTGACTATCGCAAATGGCTAAAAGAATAATTACAATGAAAACTGCAAAGACCTCAAAAAAAGGTTCCTTGGACCAATGATCAACTACTAGAGAGCCAATAGATTTAACAACAGGAGAACCTACTACAGAGGGAACAATCACTAAAGAAGAATTAACTACTGAAATTACAAAAGAATACACAAAAGTTCATCTTATTGCATAGAAAACAACAGCTCAAAATGAAAATAATTTATTATAATACATGACATGGCTTGATCACAAAGGATTTAGTAATATTTGGATGAAAAAGAAATTGACACTCAGTTACAGTCTCCCCAGGTCAATAATAATGAAGCAAGTTTGTGTATAGATATCATCAACAAATGAGCACCTACTTAATAGCAAAATTGAAAATGCCATTTACTCCATCCAATTTGCAAGAGAGAGAGTAACACTAGCTCCATATCAACTCAGAAATTTTTAGATCATATTTTTTTCAAAGCTACTGGGCAAGAGCCTATGCTCCTTAACAATTTTACAGCAATCGTATATTAAATCAAACAAGACATTGTACGACTATTCACATTCTCTCAATTCATATCAATATAGCATTATATATTTTCCAATGATAATAGCTCCATCTCTAATTAATGGTCAGTTATGCAACCAACACTCACAAAGGTTTCATCCCAGTAGTAAAAATAAATAATATAATCCAGATTAATTTTAGTAATGATGTACGTACAGTATATATTTATCTGCACTACAATTAATGTTGAATTCATAATAAATATTAATTGTAACACTAGTTAAAACTATCACGAGAGTATGATGATAATAATAACAATAATAATAATAATAACAATAACAATAACAATAACAATAACAATAACAATAACAATAACAATAACAATAACAATAACAATAATAATAATAATAATAATAATAATAATAATAATAATAATAATAATAATAATAATAACAATAACAACAACAACAACAACAACAACAACAATTCTAATAATAGTAATATCAATTATAATAGTAACAATAATAATAACAAAATACTATTCATTCAGAAATTATTTAACGATATAATTAACGATGCCTAGTGCATTTAGCAAATTCAGGATGAAGGAAATAGAATTTTGGTTTGGCATTCTCCTTCTACATCAGTCCAACTGCAATTTAAAACAGGCAGGGCGGGATATGCCAGTTCTTTTCTCTTTGCTTCAACTTGAGCAGTCAACATGAAACAGAAAATCAATGAGATTAGAATTTTTATTTATGTTTTTTAAGGGAGGTAGTGATGTGATTTGTGTATTCTTTCACACTGTAAAACATGTTGTTAAGCAGGAAAGCTTTCAATTTACTTTTAAATCTATGTATTGCGTTAATATTTTTAATATCATGGCTCAATTTGTTGTAAAGTGTAATGCCCTCTATTAGGGTACTTTTTTGATAAAGTGTAGTTTCAGAATGGGGAACATGTAGGTTATCCTTTTGTCGAGTGTTATATTTGTGTACATCAGAATTTAGAGTGAAAGTGTCTTTGTTTTTCATGAGAATCATTTTTGTGAAGACAACTATTTCAAATATGTACATGCACGGTAGTGGAAGAATCCTTAATTTTTTGAACAAGGGTTTGCAAGACTCCAGCTTATGAGTGCTGGTCATTGTTCGCAGTATTCTTTTTTGGATAATAAATGTACAAGTGCTCTCAGGGGCATTTCCCCAAAATATTAATCCATATTTCAAGTATGAGTGCACATTTGCATAATACATTGTCCAAAGAGTCTCGATGTTGGAGCTTGATGTGAGGGTGTATAGGGCATAGCAAGATTTGGTGAGCTTCTTATTAAGATTTGAAATGTGAGCATTCCATTTTAAGTTCTCTTGGATTGTTAGACCAAGGAAGGTAGTTTCATGGGATATTGTTACAGGATTATTATTTATGAGCAAATGCTGGGAGAGTTTTTCTTTGGATCGGGGATTCATGAAATTTAGAGAGACTGTCTTGCTGGTGTTTATGATGAGTTTGTTGTCTTAAAACCATTTTACTAGTGCATGCAACGTTTTTTGAGTTTCTTTTTCTAATAATTGTTGTGTTTTTGCTTTTATGATTATGTTTGTGTCATCTGCAAACAAAATTATTTTGTTATTTTTTAAAGCCAAAGGCATGTCATTTATGTATACAAGGAATAGAATTGGCCCTAGGATGGATCCTTGCAGGACTCCACAATGTATCATCTGAGGGTAGGAGTAGTACGAGGAGATTTTGTTATCTTTAGTGTTCTGGAGGGTAACTACTTAGCTACGGTTTGATAAATATGATTTAATCCACTGGCCTGCAATGCCTCAGATCCCTAGCATTTCTAGTTTTGTTAAAAGTATGTGATGATCAATAATGTCAAAGGCTTTTGACAAATCTAAGAAAAAGGCCAATGGGAATTTCCTTCTGATTTAGTGCAATAAGTATGTCATTTAAAAAGGAGAAAATGGCTGTGTCTGTGGATCTATTACACCTAAAACCATGTTGTGCATTTGTAAGGATATTATTTGCATTGAGAAAGTGTTTGAGTCTATCATTGAAAAGCTTTTCCAGAATTTTTGAAAATCCTGATAGCAGGGAGAAAGGACTGTAGTTCATTGGATCATAACTATTGTCCTTTTTAAACAATGGTTTAATTTTTGCCATTTTTAATATATTTGGGAATATGCCTGTTTTTAGAGAGTAATTGCAAATATGAGACAGCGGTTGCACTATATATGAAGCACTGTGTTTGATAAGAAAATCTGGAATGTTGTCCAGGCCTGCTGAGAATTTATTCTCCATTTGTCCAATGATTTTAAAAATTTCAGAGGGGGTGTTTTCCTTTTCTCCAAATGTTAAATACAGATGAACACATGGGTAAAAGACAATCCTACTTATTCAAATATGGGTACATAGATATATACAGAAAATAAAAAAATCAAATAAAAAATTCCATTCATTATTCTTTAATTATTTTTTATAAGTTATTCTATTCAATAAATATTTCCAAATTTAGAATACTGGAGAATGTTCAAGATATTTCATTCCATAATATTAAATTATACATTTTGTTTGATAGTATGTGAAATGTATATCTTTCTCTGTGATCAGTAAGAGACTAATTTCCACTAAAGTAATATACACATGCATAAATATGATTTTTTTTCCCCATTACTAGTAATTTCCTTCCTATCTCTAAATCTGCTAATTGGAGACAAAGTATAATTTTAATGTTCAGTGGAACATGTACACATTAATAATTCAAAGGAAAAACATTTCCTACTGAAATGAAACAATGTGAAGAGAATTACTTGACACTATGAAAATGTGTAGAAAACTCAACTTAATGAAATAAAACTATTAGTTGCCAGTTTCCTTTACTTAAAGAAATATACTATGCAAGTAGAATAGTAAATAGACCTATGTTTGGAAACAGACAAGCTCTATTTTTAAACAACTTCAAAGTAGTTATATGTAGATCCATATAAGAGTTAAAATATTTATGACATTTTTAAGTATTTTTGCCATAATGATTACATAATATTATGTGATTATATGAATAGGCTCTAGACATTTTTAGAATGTTTTCCTCAATGATTTTATACTCCTATTCACTCTGTTGATATTTGAAATTATAATTAATTTTGACACCTCTTTCGATGATAATCTGTACAGAATCGTGTATTATTTTCTACATCATGTCAAGGAAAGATAAAATCTACTGTTATCATGACAGGTGATCCTACGATCATAATTTCATGCAAAGATTGGGAGCAAGGTCAGATTTTATTTACCCTCTTCTCTCTCTATATATATCTATCTCCTCTTTCTGAGGGAAACTTCAAATATACTCAGTAGATTTAACTCTGGCAACAGCTGAAGTTGTGAAACATGCAACACTTCAGCAGCATAATGAGTAGTGCATTGATCACCCTGCTTGGCATTTTCATGGTAAGTGAAAGTATTTCTTTGTTATTATTCCTATGTTAAATAGGGGTATAAGATTTTACAATCAATTGGCTTCTAAAAGAATATTTTTGTTGATCATTATAATTATTTCATTACGTTATTTCTGCATTCTTTATGATGCAGAAATAATGCATTAAAATTTTTATGCATAATTCTTAATGTGTATACCATTATTTATAAATTTGATATTGAATGAAACAATGACTTATATTTTAATAATAATAATTACTCTGATTTTTAATTTTTGTGAGGGAAACACAATCTGACAAATGTATACTAACTCACAAATATTATTTATATATATTTATTTATATTCATATATAATTTATTAAATTTATTCAAATACTATTGCTCACAAGAATTCAGTGTAGGCTGACAGTGTCAAATACCTTCCAGTGGAAGATCTGTTGTGAGCCAAATTGTGTGTGGCTGACCATATGACTATGCACCCTATAATTCAGATTTCAATTTTTTTCTTACGCCTCATAAAATTCCTCTCCCGTTAGCATTACATGTATCACCATGATACAGAGTTGTAGATGGCTCTCAAACATTGGTACCCAGGGATACAAATGTTGATCCTATGGTAGGAAAAATGTTTCAATTCTGGTGATGATTATGTGAAAAAATAGTGTAACATTGGCTGTACCTGCTAGGATAAAGTTTTTCCAGTGTTTTCTTTTTGTTAATGACCTAAGAAACTTACTTTTTGGACATGTCTCTTATAATACTCTCGAACCATTAACAAAAAACAAAAACAAAAACAAAATTTTAAAAAAATTTGCAACTTAGATCTCATAATTTCATGAAATATTTAATCATTAACTTTACAATGAAATATGCTTGATAAGCAAAAGTTTTTAATACGTTTTCATAGTTTGTGTTCATTTTCACCATAGTATCTCTCATCCTTATTTACATTTCAATTGAAAAATTCAATTGAAGACTAATTTTACTTTTGTCTACTGAACACTAAACAATCACATCCCTACTTATTTTATCATACAGTATTATTTTGTAAATGCAGTAATTTAAGTGATTAAAATTGTCAAGTTCTTATTTGATTAAAACATACATAAGGTACTACTGAATATTCTGAAAATAATCGATTGCATATACGAAAACAGATTTGCCTGGAAAATCTAATAATTTTTCAGAAAGAATGGCTGAATCTGATTAAAATTAATGTAACTATCTAAATTAATTTTATTCTACTTATTGTCACACTATCATTACCCAAATCTTCATTTCTCTATAATAATTTTTCAAATCTAACAGGAAAAGTTTTTCTTGAGTTAGAAATAAAACTTGCCCAACAGGAATTTCTCCTATCCTGAATATTGGAACTATTAGAACTAAATATATACCATATTTTTATTGAGATAATCACTGCACACTTAATTAATGAAAGAAATGTGTCACTATCAAATGGATTTTATTCCATTTGGTAATGGTAATCCTATTGGGTAATACATGGTAATTATATGATAGTTACAAATAGAATAAAATCTATTTGATAGAGACAAATTATGTCTGTTAATTAATTATGCAGTGATTACTTCAGTTATAAAAGAAATATAGTGAATATCACTTATTAATCTTTATTGATTGTTTATTAATTGTTATTTATTCTCTGTATCTTCTAATTCGAGACAATCATTGGTGTAGATGAAAGTGGAAACACATCAATTAAAACATATATTTGGATTTTATTAAAATACTGCTGTAACATGTATGACATTTCGCGAAACATTTTTTCGCATCTTCAGGTACAACTCTGTAAATAGTCAGATTAATCTTCATTGTACATCTTACACCAGCATTTTAATAAAATCCGAATAAACGTTTTTATTGATATGTTTCCATTTTAATTTATAACAATGATTGTCTCAAATTAGAAGATACACAAAATAAATAAAAACAGTGAATTTGCCTCTTACTAATAAATATTCACTTTCATATTGTCTATTTTTATTTACGTTTTTTTCTGCTCCAGGTACATTTCTTCACAGTTCATGGACAGCAATGCAATTCAAATGGATTTTATTGTTTTAATACAACACATGTACAGTTCTGTCCTGCTGGTTCTACTGTTCCTATTGGCAACCCACAGGAATGTGGGGCAAACCTCGGGTGTGGTCAAAATTGTCTCTTGCCTTGTGTTGCTGAAAATGATCCTTGTATTGTTCAGTTTACATGTCCTTCTGAAGGACTATTTGCAAATCCAAACAATTGTTCAATGTTTTATAACTGTGTAATTATAGGTATGGCTGTTGAACCTTTAGCAGTGTCACTTTCATGTCCTGCAGGCTATATTTTTGATGAAACACTTTTGATGTGTACAGAAGGATATTGTGGAGAGTTCATTTGTGTGTCACCTGGATATTTTCCAGATAACAATAACAGTACAATATACTATTATTGTGTAACAACACCCGCAGGTCAACTTGTAAAACTGACATACACCTGTAAGAATCAGAGTACATTTAACCCTACATTAGAACGCTGTGTGTGAGAAATGGAATTGATGGATTTCAAATAAATTTTTTTTAGTAAAAAGTTAATTTTATTCTCTAACCAACAAACTTTTGATACTATTTCTTTCAGTTTTAAACATAATGAGGAAATTATTCTAATATACCATTTACTACATTGTCAGCAATGTATCTTCAAATTATTACATCAAGAAGTATTATTATTTATTATTATTATTATTATTTATTATTATTATTATTATTATTATTATTATTATTATTATTATTATTATTATTATTATTATTATTATTATTATTATTATTTATTATTATTATTATTATTATTATTATTATTATTATTAATATTATTATTATTATTATTATACACTCTTTTCCTAAATAAATTTATACGCCTTGTTTTATGCAAATACTCTAAAGTTTCTAGATTTCTTTCAAATGACGTGCTACATATTTGTTAACTTGAACATATGTATGTAAACTTGTAAGTAATTCAAATAAGACTAATCCTCTTAACTGTAATGAACTAAAAATGAACCTTTTCATGTCAGAATCAATGGCTGAGTTATAACTAATTATCTGAAAAACTAACAAGAAAACTATGTGAGGTGTAGCTCTCCAATATTTTACTGAATTTAGATAAACTATATTATCCAAGGAGAAAATTGCGATCACCTGTTTACATTCCTACTTTTGGATGGTGATTTCACCCCTTTGAAATTTTTAAAGAAAGACACATGAAAATATGAATAACTTCTTCAACTTTTATAGCTTACACAAATTCATCAAAGTCGGAGAGGAAAATCTTGAAATTTTTCCTTTTAAATAAAATAAATTTTATTTAATATAACATGAAATACAGAGTACACTTTCTTCAAACCACTGTACAAAACACAAGACTGAAGGTTTTTGTATGCTCCTGAATTCAAAACAAATATTGTAAACAAATATAAAGTACTGCAACAACAATTACAACAACAAAAAATAAAAAATGAAATATTTCCATAAGGGTAACATTGGTCTAACAAAGAGTTAAGAGGAAATGTCAAGAAGAGGAGTTACACTTAGAAGGAAATCAATGATTTTTTAAGTAATCATTTAGAATCTTCATTACAGTGTAACAGTGACGTACCTGGATAATAGCAGAGGTAAATTATACAACTCTAATACAGCTTGTACACTTTGAAGGTTTCTCCTCTCATGGAAACAGTAATGAGAGAATATAGAACCTTCACTGAAAAACTTTAGTGCTCGACAAAATTCATAAACATTAGTAAAAACAACTTCATTTTTTTTCACCCACAACTAACACAATAGATGAATTATAAGAGAAACCTTGAAAATCCCAAGATTCTTTATGCAAGGTATTATAAATTTGATACACAAAAAGATGGTTTTCATAATTGACAGGACTTCATAACTGGATACTATGTACACCATGTATCATTTTCATAAAATTGAGAAAAATTGGATTTATCATAGAAAAGGTGAAATGTGCACCAGACAGCATATCCACAGGAGTATCTCTGGATACCTTCCTGGAATGTAAAGTAAATAACAACAGGGTAGAGGTACAAACAAGTAGAAGAAAGCTGAAAAGTAACTTATTACTAAGGATTTAACATATTTCACCTTTTTACTGTAATGTTGCCAATCGCTAATTTAACATTATTTAATATTTAAAGTTAAAAACTAGTAAAAATTGATGTTTGAGAGACCTTATCTCTTCTTTTTTACACTATTATAAGTTGAATTAACAATTAAAGGTTGCAACAACCATTTTCAGAAATATTTGATATAAATTAGGATATATTTACTACCATGAATAGAATATATTTGTATCAGAAAATAAGGTTCAGATTTTATCTGATAGTACTGCTGATTAACTACTCCCCAGGCCCACTTCTCTTGTATCTGGCAAAAAAAGCAAGATACCACCTGTTCACCTGTTTCCCTTACTCAATGGAGCATGGGAAACAGCAACAGCAACAACAACAACAACAACAACAACAACAACAACAACAACAACAACAACAACAACAACAACAACAACAACAACAACAACAAACAAAAACAAAAATCCAACACCAAAAAACAAAAACAAAATTCTGTTAGTCATGGGGGTCATTAACTCAGAAGCTGATTATAATTTGCTAGAGTTACAAAAGTTTCTTTTATTATTTAAAAGATCTTTAAAAATTTTAGAACATCTAGGCTGTTTATGCATGAAATAAGACAATGTAAATTTCACTATTCTGTAAAGGGATTAAAAACAACTAAATCAAAAGCTCAAAAAATGTCTTCTTCTTTTCGCCCTCTGCTTTCCTTTTCCTTCTCATTATTTTTTTCTCTTTTCGTTCTTCTTCTACTTCTTTTCTTTCTCCCCCTTCTACTTCTTCTTTTTCTTCTCTTCTTACTTTTGTATCTTCTTTTCTTTGTTTTCTTTTTCCTTTCTTCTTCTTTTCTTTCTTAGGGTTACCCAATAGTCATGAGAGAAAATCAGGACAATAAGGTTCAAAACGCAGGGCATGACAAAATTTTCCCTTTATTATTTTGAAGTTCTATTTTTGCTCGTTTATTTCAGTCGATGCACATTAAGTTAATGTGCACATAATATAAAGACGAATAAAAAAGAAAATACAATTTAAAATTAGTGGTGCTACAACAACATATACTTTACCACATTTTTGTAACTTACGAAATTTTCGAAAATATAAATGCGCCATTTCTTATCGAAAATATAAATGCGCCATCGAAAAAAGCCTGCGCCATTTCTTAAGCGTCTTTTGCTATATCCAAGTAAAAGAAATTGAAAAAGATTTTAACTGTTTTTGAGAAAATAATTGTTGAAACACTATACTGCACACTAAATTACGCGAAAATTACTCATTTTTTCGAAAAATTGTACATGATCTTATTTAATAATCTGTTTTTTAAGAACAGATTCCAGTAAGGAAAAATATCTGTCTTCAATATTGTAGTACTGGTCGATGTAGGAAAACGCCGAAAAATTTTTGAACTTTTGCAATTTTCGAAAATTCAGAGTTCAACGAAATGTGACCTGCGCCATTTTCTAAGATTTACTCTACCCAAGGAAAAAGTTTAATCAACAAATTTGGCGCCAATTTTTCAGAAAATTTTGAAAGTATTGTTGAGGCTTCATGTAAAGAACCCCCCCCTCTCATCAAAATATCCGTATCAAACTCGAAAGGCCTCGAGTTCAACCAGATCGTTTTGGGAATATCGATTTTGCAGAAAATCCTCTGAATATGAATCCACTCTCTCGATATCAGCGCCCACACAAAATGCATTTCCTGAAGGAAAATCTCCACTTTTGGCTACAAGATTATACTACTTTCTCTTTACTACGTAAGTTTTTAGTATGACGAAAAGTGAAAATTACAATACTATTTACTCAGTAAACCGAGTCGGACTTCAGTGAAGATTCAGTCTTGTTGAGGTCTTCCATCACATAATCATAAAATTGATCACTTGTTAATGTCTTTCATGCTAAACTTTACAGCAACAACCCTTTTAAACTCTCACCATGAAGTCTGCTGCAATCTTTGTTCACTGTACATTAATTAATGTTGCACCGAGATGAACTAATATTGTCGGAACAGTTAACATCCAGTTCCAATCCGCAGTTTCCTCGTTATAAAAAAGAAATTATTATTGAAGTATCGTAAAAAGTATCGTATTTAGACTCATTGCCTAAATAAAATGTATGACCGAAAAGAGTATTTTAAAGATATACAGATGAATATACGGACACTTTCCAAATATTAAATAACTAAATAAATAAATTTAAAAAAAGAACTGGAGGGTGGTGAGTCAATTCTGGCTCCAGTTTCGGTTACAGCGTGTCGACATACATGTGTCATGTCTTTGTGTCTGACAACAAACCCCCGGAAAAAAATATAATTTCAAAATTTTATTGCGATAAAAAAAAAGAAATAGAAAGGTGGTGGCGCAATTCTGACTTCAGATCCGAATTCAGCGCGTTGAAATACATAGAGAAACCTGTCAAGTCTTTGGGTCTGACAACTTTTTTTTATGTGCCCGTGTTATTCAACAACCCAATTGATTCGTTAAATATAATTGTTTTTTTAACGTGAAACTAGAGTGTCACCGCGAGACACAAAGATGGGAAAGCTTTTCCCAGCTGCATTCTGGCTAGAGGGTGAAAAAACGCCATTTTTGCGCGCTTTACCACCTTAACCTTTCGACAAAAAATTGACGGGTGGAAAGTAAAGCATGGGAACATACAGAGTATCCAGGGAGGAAACGTTGAAAATTGGAAAATAAGCTCTTCAGTCAATTTTAAGCATATTTTGTCTAATAAACTACGTGGATATTACGAATGGCTGTGTCGCAATAAACATTGAAATGTTGGTTTGAACAATTTTTTCTAGGCAAACATTTGCATTGCAGAAGCATAGAAACACTCCAGAAACATATAAATTGTCTATTATTTACAAAAGAAATGAAAATTTTTGTTCAGAAAGAAAAAATAACCGAGAAAAAAAGCAGTCGAATTGTGTAAATTGGGTGCTTTTTTATTTCTGGGTTAATTTTTCTTTCTGAACAAATATATTTCTTTGTAAACCAGAAACAATTGACATGTTTCTAGAGTGTTTCTATGTTTCTACAATGCAAATTTTTTGCCTAGAAAGCATTTTTTTAAACCAACTTTTGAGTGCTTATTGCAGACTAGCTATTCAGAATATTTTAGTAGTTTATTAGACAAAATATGCTTAAAATTGTCTTAATGGCTTATTTTCCAATTTTCGACGTTTCTTTCCCGGACACCTGTATATTCAGCTAGTACAGATGTCTGGAACTATAACACTTGACTTAATAATCATTTTCATCAGGTGTCAGTATCACCAGAACAGTACTAAGTATTAAAGTACTACGAAACATGTAGTACATTATTTAACAACAGATTGTTAGATGACATTAAGCGATTAAAATCGATACACAAGTTTAAGAGCCTAGTAAAATCTTTTCCGCTGCATAACGTTTGTATACAAATAGAGACTACTCAGCGTGAACGCTTGATACTTTCAATATCTGCTCACGTTTTCTTGAGGTCAGTAGGGAATATAGTTATTTAAATCGTTCTCTTTATTCTTGCGGCAATACGTAAATTCTTTCACGCTTGGCACGATTAGGGATAACAGCCAAAATCTTTAGTAGAATTGCCTTTGCAATAATTTTTATTACACGGGTGTGAATATTTTTAATCAATTCTTGCCAAAAACGCTCCATGCTTCCTACATTCATGTCAACTTAATATGTAATATTAGTTAGGATAGGGATCCCAGAGGTCAAGAAAACGTTGCACTTCTTCCCAAGTACGTCACACAGTTTTTAATTGTTTTCTGACGTTAAATAAATAAATAAACAGTAATACGAACAAGTAATAAACCTTCAAAAATATATTATCTGAATTTCATTACCGGCCGAATTATATATTTATTACGCTTCGTTTTAAAATCTGACGAATCTTACTTCGATGTCTTCAAAAATGCATTACATCAGTAAGCAATGAAGAATTCGGGTGACGTTTGAGGAGGTGTTGCAGTATTCTATCCGGAAGTAGAGGTATCACGTAAACATTCTCTCCAAGGATTTCTAAAAACCAGCACATTTTCTGCGTATGTTCGTTCCTGAAGGCAAAGTCCAATTTACTCATCTCCCTGAAAACCATCAAATACCGTATAATTAGTGTGATATTGCCGTGCAATTTTAGACCGTGTAGCTGGCTATCTTCATTAGTTTTGGTTTCGAACGCCAGTGTACACTGCCATTCCAATGGCGTATACTGTGGGCTATCGGGACTATCGACGGTAGCCAGATTACGAGAACAAACATATGTCAAGATAAATTATATTAAAAAATAATTATAGGGCACATTCTTTTTCAGTGACATACATTTTTCAAAATTCTGTATAATCTGTTGTGGCGAAATCTATATTAAATCGCTCGCTAGTCGGCCCATCAGTCCTCTTAAGAGGGCAACGCCGAAGAAACCGCTGGCACCCAGTGGCATCCACGCAGCGTGCGATCGTTTCATGCTTCACTCCCCCCTCCTACCGGTATGATATGGGCCAGCCAAGGGCTCAGGTTGCTGATTTCCCGAGCGGTTCCTTGACACGTTCGAATCAGTTCGGAAGCAGTGGGCAGTAAACGGACAGAGTAAATTAGATGTGCGCTTTTGACATACACGAGTGGTGATGAGGGTACAAATACATAATATACCATATTAAGCGTGTTTTAAGTGTTAAAATTGCAACATATTGCAACATTTAACAACAACAAAATTGCAACATATATGTGATAGTGTCAAAGTTAACTGTTGTCAATTTGGTATAATATTTTGAAAAAATGTCACAGCAAACTTCGGGAAGTTTGTTAACAATGAGTGTATTGAACAGCGTTTATTAGACTTTTAATGGTCGTTCGTATAACGAGAAATTGTAAAAATGAATGTTTCATAAATATATATTTCATTCAACATTCATTTTTACAATTTCGAAGATTATGTATAGTTATATAATCAAAGTTTATCTCTAAGGTCAGAGGTAGCCCAAGGCATGAAAGCAGTATACGTCACTGCACCCAGCTCGAGCATCCAGACACAAATCCATGCAAACGGTCGCATTCGGTGCGGCGGCGCGGCTTCGCTCGTAAGTAGGGAAGTGAAACCTGCGCCCCAGGAGATCGGCGAAGCCCTGCCAAAACCCAAGCGAAAGCCGCGCCTTCACCTGGCAGGCAGTTGGCAACCCCCGCGCGCACATGCTCGGCGCTTCCAACGCTTCGTTTCTCCTTCGCAGTTGCCGCAATGGGGGCCGGCTCGCTCGTGGATCCCAGGGCGAGGGTGCGGCCTCATACGCTCCCTGAAGCCAACGGTTTGTTTGTAATTTCAACCAACCAGTCCAAAACAATCACATGTCCATCGCATTACATTGAAAGGTGTAGTACCGGTTGCTTCATCAATGGATCAAAATGAAGCACCTTTTGGAATATTTTTAGATCCTTCGAAAGCGTTTGAAGTCATTGGCCATACATTTTCTTTCAAAATTACCTTTTTTAAAAATTTATTTTACGTCAAATACTGTCAAAAAATGTGTGTCACGTGCTATGGGGAGAATTGAATTCTGTGCACGTTTGAAAATTCTGTGATCCCTACCCTAAGGCATATACTAATTGAATTTTGAATACTGAAAAAAAGAGCGTTTTTGGCAAGGATTGTTCACAAAAATATTAGCTCCGATGAAATAAAATCTATTTTCAAGGGCAAATCAGCAATAAATTTGGGCTCTTATTCCTCATCACGTCCTTCGTCAAGGAATAATACTTCCTGCCGCGACAACATGGAGAACGATAATTTGAGTAACTATATTTCCCACTGAATTCGAGGAGACGTGCACGGATAATGAAGTTACATTTATGTCCAGAAACAAAACAAAGGGACCATCTCAGCATTTGCTCAAGGGATCAGGGAAACTGGACAAAAAACCAGATCGCGATGGGAGACCTTAATAAGAAATTCATGGTATTGCCCTAAATTGGATATCCTCCTCGCCTTAAACATCGATCGTAAATAGACGAAATACCGTTCTGGTATGAAAGTACACAATTTACTCGTCTTTCCAATTTTTGACAATTGAGTATGGGATCCCGCAGGGTAAGATCTTAGGCCCTCTCTTATTTCTCTTTAACATAAACGATAGTTATTTTTCACGAGAAACGGAAGAAGAGTTCTTTTTGCAGAAGACGCGATTTTTATTGACAAGAAATAGTAAAGAGTACAATTTCAAATAGTCCGAGTTGGTTTCTTAATAAAAAATTAATAATTGACGAAGGAAAACGACCAGTCGGTATTGCGTTTCAAACAATCGCAAACTACATTAAAATGAACAATATTCAATTCACTGGTGTAACAACATTTCAGTGTCTCTCAGTTCAGACAAACCTCAAATTGTATATCCGTACATATAATGAACACTAAATTCAATTCATGATACTACCATTCAGGGTACGTTCAGGTTCAGTCAACCATCACATGCAGATTGTTGAGTGTATTTTCAAGCATCCTGCGTGAGATATGGTATAATATTCTGGAGAAGCGCCTCATATAGCTCAGACATTTTTTTTGCAGAAAAAATTGTATGAATTATAAGCAAATGCCATCCACATGATTCGCGCAAGCTCCTTTTCATTACGCTGAAATCTTACGGATGTTTCTTTGCAAATCTGTAGTTTTTGTCAAAGCTAACTTAAGGAAAGTAACATATTTTCATGCAATACAGATATTTATAATTAATAATTAAACATCGGAGGAACCATATTCATCAGGTGTCAATATCAACAGTTCAGTACAAGGAATTCATATCTAATACATGTACGCTACTTCACAGTACCATGCCAGATGTCATTAAACAATTAAAATCAATACATATGTTTAAAGGAAGATTTTTCTGATGCAGAACGGTTTCTATACAATTAGAGAATATACTGACCATAAAAAGAAAAAAAAATATTTTCTTAAAAATTACATTTATTGAATTAGTTAACATTTGTACTCTATAGTTTTAAAAAGAATAAATGTCCGTAACAAGTAATGTACTTCAGTTTCTATGTTAATGACTCGATTAGGATTTTCTTCCGGGTTCCCTCATTCATTGCGTAAATGTTAAGATAGCCCCTTTTTTGCTTCTGGACATAAACGTAGCTTCACTATGCGAAGATTTTATTGAGTTCTTTTGCTAGTTGTCGTTGGAGCAGAGCCGGTGGTGCGGGATGCTATTTTGCGAGTTCAAAATTCATAGTTCAATTCTGCAGTTCGTTTACCGACGAAATTGATTTTTTCTGTGACTAGGGAATGAAAATTTCTAGTTTTCAAATGTTGCTAACCTCGCTTTGTTAGTACTTTATTCATCAATTAACTACGTACAATATCAGTTAGAGGGTGAGGAAGAGATTCTGGAGCTACAGGAAACCGTGCGCAGATTGTACTTCTTCCTCACACATCACATGGAGTTTTTCTGACGGCAAATAAATAAAAGGAAATCAAATCAATTTCGAAAATCCCTTTTATTTTTTCGAATACTACTCCAAATAATATTATATAATGTTGCATGAAAAACTGCCGATATTTTATCAGAAAAACATGTTTTGTGAGAAACCAATACTGGAAAATTGTTTTTTCTCCTAATTGTAGTAGTACGTTATAATCCTATTTGTAGTATGTTGTACTCGCCAAAGTGTTTGTAAGCCGAAAAGTCATTGATCGTCCTTACACTCAAACCCAGGCACATCGGTTCCGTCCTCTAGACTAGGACTGCTCACTACTTGGCGAGCCCCAGGTAAGCGCTTATCTGTCGGCAACCTGTGTGTCACGCTGTTTGTCAAGTCAGCCCATGGGCATGAGAGAGGAGGGGTAGAGCTGTTTGCATTGCTGAAGGATTAAGGAATTCTAACTTGGAACGACTCATTCTAGTCTGGTCACGCGGACAACTGCAGAGGCATTCTCGGGAAGTTTGGCCCGAAATCTTGCATTGGCTGAAAGCATTGGAACACGCTACGGACGCATTAAAAATAAAGTTGATTTTTTGTAATTTTGTAATTATCGAAACTTCACAGGTTTCAATGAAAATCGTATACATGCCGTATTATTATTATTATTATTATTATTATTATTATTATTATTATTATTATTATTATTATTATTATTATTATTATTATTATTATTATTATAATTATGTAAAGATAGCTCCATTTGAGAAAAGATGAAGCCGGTTTTGAGAAAATTTTGTCTCGTTACTTTTTAAATGGCCACTGTTTCACTCAAAATTACGCGAAAACTAATCGTATTGTTTAAGAGAATTGTAAATAACATTATTTAAAGATATAATTTGGAAGAACAGAGTTCATTAAAAATCATTTTACCAATAATAATAATAATAATAATAATAATAATAATAATAAAACAATAATAACAATACTTTAATTTGTAGGAAGAGGTCGAAAAATTTTTAACTTTTGCAATTTTAGGAAATTCAGAGGTTTGAAAATAGAATCTGCACCATTTATAAAAGCTTCTCTTAGAGGAAAATAACTTCACGGTGCCAAGGGCACATAAAACGTGAATTCCGTCTTCACAACGAATTTCAAAAGTAATTTACTACATATAGACTACGAAAAATCCACGTATTTGATATCAGGGACCCCAACGCATTTTTTTCTGTCAAAAAATCAGCACATTTTTTAAACAATACCTGTTATGAAGTATGATACAAGAAAGAAAATGTGTTTTAACTGTCTTGCTACCGCTTACGCAGTAGAAAGAAAGGTATGTACGGAATATTTTCGGCAGAAAAAAATCTCTTATTACAGGGCTCTTGTATTGAATAAGAGGATACATCCAGTTGCTAAATTTAGAAAAAAACTAGTGGCACTAAAACAGCATGTACTTTCTCGCCCGTATTTTCGCCCAAAATTACGCGAAAAGACTTTTCGAAAAATTATACATGACCTTATTTCAAAATTAATTTTTAAGTACAGATTTTATTAAGGGAGAAAATCTCTGTCTAATATTTTAGCTGTAGGAAAATTCCGAAAAAATGTTGAACTTTTGCAATTTTAAAAAAAATCAGGGTTTTCAATGAAAATGAGACAGCACCATTCTCTTTAACGTCCTTCATACAATCCAACAACAAAATTTAATCAAATGGGGCCATTTTTTTTGAAAAATTGGAAAATATGTCAGGGAAGTCATGTAAAGTACGCCCCAAAATTAAAATATCGTTTTCAAATTCAAGGGGCTGCGACATCAGCCAGATCGATCGAGGAATATCAATTTTAGAGAAAATCGGCTGCACAGTTTAGCCGCTAGCGTTGTTCACAAGACGGACGGACAGACAGATGTTTGGCCGTAATTTGATTTTTTGGAATCAAGGACCCACAAAACATTGATTCTGACTACACCACGTGTTAGAGGATTTTTACTGTCTCGCTATTCGGAATATAGAGAAAGTTTTGTAATTCTCTGCGAAAAAAAACGGAGAATATTCGGCAGAAAAAGTCTTATCACAGGGCCCTGGTAACGAAAGAGTGGATAAATCCAGCTGGCGAATTTAGAACAAAAAATCTGCTAACACACGGTGTAACCAGAATCCATGTTTGTGGGTCCTTGATACCGAAAAATCGAATGACGACAAAACGTCTATCCGTCTGTAAACAACGCTAGCGGCTAAACTGTTCAGCCGTTTTTCTTCAAAATTAATACAGTCGACTCCGGTTATAGTGAACTCGGATACAGTGAACCCTCGGTTAGTGAACTTAAATCATTGGCCTCGTTTCACGTACATTACAAATAAGCATAAGAAGATTCGGTTATAGTGAACCTGAACCTCGGCTATAGCGAACGTAGGAAATACGTCCTGGAAATTAGTTCCCTCCTGAAAAAGAATATATTGCCTCAGAGCCACAAATTCCAACTATAGGCAGCTTGAAAAAATATCGTCGGTCAAAGGTCATAATCGAAGAAGTCTCCCCTGAAGTGAAGGTAACGAACGTGGAATGGGAACCTTACTGATGACTAGGGGGCGGATTTTGATGACCTAAAACATAACCAAAAATGATCAATGAAATGCTCTTAAAGTGCTTTAAGAATGCCCTAAAACCAAAGAAAAATGACATAAAAAATCTTATCAAGACCAGTTAGGATGAACAACTCAAGCTGTTGGATACGTTACTGATGTAATCTAGGCTTCTTCCATTCGTTCAAGTGAACTCAGCTTGCAAACTTTTGGTTTAGATTTTTTTACCAGGAAACCACTGTCTTTAGTTATCCCGAAATCGGCCGAAGCGGCAATGGTGCTGATGTACGTCACAAGAATTACATACACAAAGAATTACAGTAATTCTGTGAAGAACATTTGTGGCATCTCGTAAATATTATTTGAGGAAAGTACCATTAAAAATGACATTCAAATCGATGAAATCAGCAAAAAATGCATTAAAAATTACGGGAAAAGATAAAAAATGTCTTATTAGTTGAAATTGAGAAAAAATGCAAAATAATGACCTATAAAAATGGGTAATTTCCTTCTTTTCATAACATATACGTTATTAATTTCTATACTAAACGGCATTGTTCTAAAGTGAAAAGAAAAAAATGACATTTCATTAAAATCCGCCCCCTACAGTGGAAACAAAAGGCCGTGTCTTGCATGGGCTACAACTGGCGGCGGCCCCGCGCGAGTGCTTACATCAGTTTCAATCTTAGCGTTACTTGAACTTCCAGGGGACAAAGCGCGTTGAGTTCCACGAAGGCGACAGGAAGAACGCGACTGTCACAGCCTGGCGATATCCGCCGTGCTGCGGGGAAAAGCGATCAGTTTCATTAGCCGCTTGCATGATCCCGCTACCGAAAGCATCTCGTTTGTTATTAGGCGAGGAAATGGGCCTTCCAAGATTGGGATGGTGTTCCAACAGGGCAAGAGGCAATAAAGGGTATCACTGTCAAGACTGCATTACAATACTTAGACACAGAGGACAATGGAGAATTAAGTATGGAAAGAGCATAAACTCTATAGAAGGATCTAGAGAAATTACTAACGAAAAAGTATGAAGTAATTGAAAATAATTGAAAATTATGGTATTAACATTTTCAGTATGTTGCTGTTGTATGTTGTTAATGTATTTTGCTGTATCTTTTTATTAATAAATCAATCGTTATGGAGAAATTCTATTTAATCTTGATCTCATCGGAAATAGTGAACCTCGGATATAGTGAACTAAAAATGTTAGTCCTCAGAAGTTCACTATCACAGGAGTTGACTGTCGATCCCCAATCGATCTTGCTGACTTCCTCGATCGATCTGGCTGACTTCCCCAATCGATCTGGCTGATGTCGCCCCCCCCCCAATTTGAAACCGTGTAACGTTGTAAACAATAGCTCTCATCCTTTCAATGAGAGACGATCTCGCTCCGACCGGAAAGCCATCAGCATGGGGCCATGGAACAACGAAAATAAGATCGGCACCATTTTAAGCGTCATTTACTCCATCCGAGAAAAAAAAATACCGAAATACATAATTTCAACAATGAGTGATGTCGTCCTTCCAGTAGGACATCAGGGATATCTGGGTTAATGACGATCATGTAAAATTTTAAAAAGTAGTAGTTTTCGCTTAATTTCTACTTGAAATGCATGAAATTCATAGGAAAATATATGTTTTCAAAAAGGGTTCCAAATTGTTTTCTTTAAAGATGTTTTTCCACAGATGGAGCAAGTCTCATTTTCTTTGAGCTCTGAATATTCAAAATGGCAAAAGTTAGAAATAATGCGAGAAAGTATGTGCTACTGAGCGCCACTTCTTCTAAAGTCGGCATCCTTAATTAGTTGGCTAATATATTTGCCATCGAAAATGTCTTATTTTACTTTTGTTTCTGACAGCAATGGACGCTGATGAAGATTACATTGAAACCGGCCGTTTTTGTCCAAGTCTTCCACAAAGTGCTACATTATTTCAAGTTTAATATGCAAATGTGAGGAGGCAAAATGAATTGCAGAGGTCTCACTCAGTTGCCGTTGCCCGTTACTTGAAGATTACATGCAGTTGCGTGTCCCAATTTTGGAAGTGGTTTCGAAGTGTGGAGGATGGAAAAGGTCTGAAGGGTAAATATGAACACTGATATTAGAGTTTTATAAAAGTAAAAAGTGAGGGACACAGTGTCACGCTCCGGTGTTATTGTTTTTTTCAATCCTTTTAATTTAGAAAAATATGGGAGGAAACGTGTCAAAACTTTGAGGCAAGGGATTCCAGCGATGTTCGAAAAGGTAAGTAGAACTGATATTAAGCTGATCACACCTTCAAAGGTATGTGATTCTTGATGGCTGCAAATTTCGAAAATTTCAACAATCAGAAATCTAGTGACCAAGAGGAATAAGGTAGAAACGCAAAATCGTATCAAGCAATTCGCAATTCAAGGCACATCGACAGAACTGGAAAGTGACTCAATTTCAAGGCTTCGAAGGCTTCGAAGTTCCTGCAGAATGGCACTTTTTTCAAAATCGCACTATAAAGGATCCTGTGATGGAGTTCGAGAACGATGAAGCGTTTGACAGCACCGGGGCAGTCTTCGGTCTCACAGAGCCAATGAACATTCTTCGTAAGCTCTTTACATGGATTCAGAAAATCATCCTGAATATTAAAACACATTTTTACCGCTAAGGATTATGCAGCAGAGGAGAAAGCACTTTAAACTAGAAATTCAACTGCACGAAGGACACCTGGCACACAATCATTTCACGCATTTCTACCGTACTCGAAAAGAACCATAATTGCAAAAGTATTTTCAAAATATGATATCTGTCATCACTAAAGCTGGTGCTTGTGTGTGTCCTTAGTAAGTTATAGTGTAATTGTGTATAAAATATTACGAACATCACTTCTGAATATCCCGCGCCTGCTTGCCAAGATACTTAGGTGAGTAATAAATATATTGTTGCGTCATTGTCACATGCACCATTGTTTCTCCATCTTAAAAATAATGTCACAAAAAGAGAATTTCATGTACTTTTATTTGGTATGTGGAAAAATTAATTATCCTGCGGTTATCATTTTCAAAGTTCATATTTTTTCAAAAATCATTTAAAAACAATTTTTAAAATTTATTTTTGAAGTTGTAAAACATGTTAAATAAAAGCGCATTAAAATACCTTTAAAAGGAGATGTAGTTTGTGCTTCTTCTTTAAAGACTTTCGAAGTTATTGCAAATTCAAAATATCGATGCGCCAAAAGTTGCGGTTTTGCTCAAACTAAAAAAAAATCATAACTCTGAAATTATAAGCACAATGCCAAAAGAAATAATGCGGCTTTCATTAATTTGATCATAGTTGACACAAAAAAAAAATTACATCTGAGAAGTCAAGTTCAAAATGTTCGATTTCACATGGAATGCCCCAACTAAGCTGAAACTTCTCGGTGTTAATATATAAATCTGGGGCCACATTCACACAAGAAACATGTTCACTCTTCAGTGAATCCTCGCTTTTCTCCCATTAGATTTAGATCATTTTCTGCATCAAAAGCGGAGGAAGAACTGGGAGTACTCTGAGGTTATAGTGTTGATGGTAATAAATGGAAAACCTAGTCTAAGTGGCACGGGTCTCACAGTTCATAGCAGATTTGGATATACGACCACTGTCGTACTTTTCTTATTAACCCTTCAGTGGTCGCGCTCAAAATTGGTCGCCAGTGGTAACATCTTGTAGTTCAAAAAATATACAAGTAATGAAATTTACAACACTGAAAAATTACAAAATACTTTTAAATTTATTAGAACGTTGACATATTACAAATTCTACACAAAAATGCATGTATTATGGCTTTAAACAAATATACTCACATATATGCTTGTAGATGTTTGTTATTGAAAAGTCTTGTGCTCTATATGTTTTGTGCACTTGATATAATTTGCATTGCGATTATTAAATAAAGTAGTTTAACAAAATTGTTTAACCATCTGAAACCCATATTCTCAAAGTTTCGATGTCAACTTCACATGAACACCTAACACAGATTTTGTTAATGTGTTCTGGGCACACCCACTGGACACACTTTACGCTCGTATTGTCGAGTGCTCTTGTTTTGTTGACGTTCACAGAGACGACGTTACACGTTGCCCTTTGGTGTCACCGCTGATCCCTCGGTCCCATCTCGGATTCCCTGTAGAAGTCTCCCGGCGTGTTCTTATTGCTGTCGGCACAGATTTTCTCTCGATTTTTCATTTCTGTTTCATAAAGGACAAAGCGAGATACTTCATAAATCCCCTTCTAGTAAACCTTTCTCCTCTTTGTTCTTTGCATAAACATTCAGGGCATAGATTGCAGCGATATTCATGATGTCAGCTGAGGGCAGGAACTGAAGTGCGAATTGTCGCGCTGACTACTATTGTAATTCAAGCGTTTCCGGCGCTTATCGCTCGTGCAGCAGTTTATCACTCAAGTCATATTTCGCTTAAATTCAATAGCTGGAGCCTTCTACGAACGATACTGAAAAATCCTCACCAAAAGTTTGTCAACTCTCGCTATGAATAAGACTGGATTACAATATTTATGTTATTTATTTTACGTGAAAACTGTTAAAATCTTCGTGGGACGTGCTACGGTGAGACGTGTATTCTGTCCATGTTTTCTTAATTCTGGAATCTCTACCCTACGCCATATACAAGTTGAATTCTGAATACAGAAAGAAATGAGCGTTTTTGGCAAGAATTGTTAACAAAATATTCGTTCCGAAGTAATAAAATGTATTTTCAAGGGCAAATCATCGATATATTTGGGCCCTTATCTCTCATCATGTTTAGGGAGAGTGCATTTAGCACTATCCCTACCAAAAGTTTTTAAAAAAATATGGAAGAGTTTTTTAGAAAATCTTGTTTTCGTAATTTTTTAAAATTGCAAACATTTCATGCATTATTGCACGAAAATTACTAAAATCTTCGAAAAAATGAACATGACGTTAATGAAAGAGCTAATTATGCACGACAAATTTCAGTTGAAGGAAAAACCTCTATCTTCTATTTTATAGTTGCAGGAAGACGCCGAAAAAATCCTTACTTTTGTAATTTTCGAAAATTCAGAGTTAACCGTGAAAATTGGACCTATGCCACCTTTATAAGTGTATTTTACTTTATTCTTACAATAAATTTAAAGAAAGAATCTGGAGCCTTTTTTGAGAAAATATTCAAAATCTCCGGGGGGCTTTATTTAAAGAGGCCTCAAATTTTTAAGAATGTTTTTCAAACTTTCACAGCTTTTACTAGAGCCAAATGGATAGGGGTTTCTTCAATTTGGAAAAATCCTTTGCATGGTTGAGGCGCTAGTGGTGTTCACAGACGGACAGACGGACGGACCGACAGACGGACGTTTTGAAAAAAACCCTTAATCGGTATCCGTGGACCCCAAACGTGTATTTCCGTTGAAATATCAAAATGGATTTTTCCGCAGCATTACATAACTTTCTCTAATGTGGTGCTAAAGAATGGCACGGACTTACTCGCATTAATATTCTGTTGTTTTTTTGGTCTGAACTAGCTATTCAGACTTGACACATACTCTTGCTAGCTGCCATTTATCTTCTTCTTCTTCTTCTTCTTCTTCTTCTTCTTCTTCTTCTTCTGTCGCACTACGGCCCTGTAAGTTTAGCCTTGGCGTCTCGAACGATCAATGCCCATTCACTTCTCTCTTTTGCCTTTCTTCTCCACCCTCTCACTCCCATCACTCTCAGATCCATCTCCACATCATCCAGCCATCTTAAACGGGGTCTTCCTTTCTTTCTTTCTTCTTCTTTCGGGTCCTTTACAGAAAATAATTTTTGGGATTCTTTCTTCTTCCATTCGTAATAGATATCCGAGCCATTGTAGTCTTCTGACCTTAATTTCTGCAACAATATCTGTTGTTTTATACATATTGGTGAGTTCTCAATTACTCTTTATCCTCTAATGCCCATTTTCGCATGTGGGGCCGAAAATGCACCTTAAGATTTTCCTCTCCCAGGACATCAGCATACATTGAAGTCTATTTGTTAATGTCCAACACTCGGCAACATACAATATTACTGGTCTTATAACAGTCTTATATACTTGGATCTTGAGGTATCTATGTATATTTCTTTTCCTTAATACATATCTTAGTGCTCTGAATCACTTATTGGCTGAGGTCATTCGTTTTTTTATTTCCATTTCTATACTATTTGTGCAAGTAATGAGAGATCCCAAATATTTGAATACTTCTACTCTTTCATATTTCTCTTTACCTATTTCAAAGTTTGAGGGTGGTTCATTCTTTTTCCGATTAATCATATACTTACTTTTACTGCAGTTAATTTTAAGACCGATTACATTAGCAGCTGTTATTAATTCTTATACACTTTCTGTGAGGAATTTCTGGGTTCTGCTTAAAGATAACAACATCATCTGCATATGCTAAAAGTTGTACAGTTCTATTAAATATTGTACCTCTAGGATTTATTTTGACGGCTCTGATTACTTTTTCCAAGCATATATTAAATAGTTGTGTGGATAGTGAATCACCCTGACGAAGACCAGTCATAGTTTCGAAACTTTCTGATAGCATGTTTTGTACTTTAACTTTGTTTGTTGTGTTTTTTAAAGTCATTTTGACTTGCCTTTGCAATTTACTTGGGAAACCAAATTCCATCATTATTTGTAGGAGTTGTTTCCTATTAACACAGTCATAGGCTTGTTTAAAATGTTTTAAAGCTGCCATCTATCGTCGCCCAAAATACTTTTTTAACATTTTCTCAATTTTTCGGTTTTCTAAGAGTAGAACCAACATATTGGTTTTGAGAATATTAAAGAAGAGTAAAACCTCGTCACAAATAGCAGTTTTCATTGAAAAATTTGGAGCAATTTTTAAGAAAATGCGTTTAAGCGTTACAGTAAATGCCAAATTTGAAGTTGTTTTTAACAGAATTTCTTTGAGTTTTCAAAAAACTTTATTTAAATTCATTTGAGGCGCTTTAACCCACAAATGCAATCGTGTTTTCACGCTCTCACACACGACATGTCACCTCTTTACTCTTCCTCAAGAGGCGATGCAAAGCCGTGAAGGCCATTCGTCAGGGCGAGTGAATCAACTCATCGTGAACGCAGGACGCTTGAAAATGCAACGCTCGAGCGTGTACGAGTGAGTATATAAGAAACACTTTGCAACACTCTAATACGTAATATTTTTTATTCACACCTGAAACTTTTTAGGATTGGCGCAGTCTTAAATTCAGACCTGAACCCTCAGAAAAATATTACAAAAGGATTAATTTGATTGATTTCGTCAAAAAACAGTAAAACCACATGTGAAATGTATACGGGAGAAAAGAACAATCTGCGCTCGTTTAGTACTGTTTTCTGTGGTAGTTGTTGAAGGAAGTAAAAGCAACGAAAATAGCACCGACGCGCTCTCATCTTATCATCATTTTGCACCAAATGGTAATGTAGGAGTAATGCCGGTGCAAGGGCATGATGGGAATTTCACATTGTTCTTTCACCGTGGAACGCGTCGACCGCGTGTTTGTAGTGGCATGTACCTTTGCATGCGCAAGTACTTCGCTGGCTCCGAAAGTTTCATGACCTCCATACACTCTTTCCGTGGCAACATGTCAGAAGTAGATGGACATCTTCCAAGCACGCTCAATATGCGCGAGAGGATCAGCGCCTACTTTTCACAGAAGCATGCGACTGAAGGTAAACTCATGCATGTAATTGGCGAAGTTCGTTTAACGTTTGTTGAATTATTGAAGCATGAATGCTTATGAAACGCATATTAAGTTATCAGAAGAGAAGGCGCACTACTGTCCTACGAAGAAAGTCGTGAGGATGAAAGCAATGTTTGATGCGTAAGTGGCCATTAAAATAACGTTCGCTTTTTTTGGGGGGGAGGGGGGATTGCAAAAAATTATTGGCAGATATCTTTAATATTGTTAGAGAGTTATCCTTGATTTATTAACGACAATCAACACATTGTTTTCCTTTTATATTAAATCATTTTCTTTAATATATTAACATGTAGGTCCAAAACTCATTGCATTGCAAATACTTTCATTTTGAAAGTGTTGGTTGTCGTTAATGAATTAAGAATGCTTCCCAAACATATATTGAAAATATTTATTTACATTTCCATCATACTAGAAGTATTTAACACAATATATAACTATTTTACTGCGACGTTGCCATTTCAGAGCACGTTTCTTTGGATATAAGTCGTAAACAATTCAGGAGACACAAATAAAAGTGTGATCGAAATTCAAAGACTCGAAGACAAAGGGACTTTCTCGTTTCTTACTTTGCGATTTGATTTTTAAAGATGATTTCAGACTTGAGCATACAAAGTAATTGATCGAGTTTAATACCTTTAGCTTGGCAACATTTATTTTTACGTTTATTTTTTACTTATTTAAAAACTGCGTGACGTGCTTCTGGGAGAAGTGAATTCTGTGCACGTTTGCATAATTCTGTGATCCCTACCCTAACCATAAACTACTTCAATTTTGAATACAGAAAGAAATGAGCGTTTTTTTGCAAGGATTGTTAGCAAAAATATTCGCTCCGATGTAATAAAATATATTTTCAAGGTTAAATCAGCTATAAATTTCGGATCTTATCTCTCATCATGTTCTTCGTGAAGGAAATAATACTTCCTGTGGCGACATGGAGAACGATAATTTGAATAACTATATTTGCTAATGAATTCTAGAAGATATGCACAGATAATGAAGTTACATTTATGTCCAGAAGCAAAACAAGGGGTCATCTCAGCATTTGATCAAAGGATCAAGGAAACAGGACGAAAAACCTGATCGAGATGAGAGTCACTGGCCCAGAAGCTGCGGTACAATACTTGTTACAAGTTGTTTGGAATTATACGGTCCAAATGTAAATAATACATTAAATATCACTGTTAAAATTAATGTTACTTTCCTTTTGATGCTCTGTATAGTCTCTAATTGTATAGAAACAGCTATGCAGTAGAAACGATTTTACTTGGAATTTAAACTTTTCTATCGAATTTAATCGTTTATTTATTTTTATCCGTTTAGCCTTATTTTTTAATAATATATTTGCTTCTGTAAGGAAAAATCCTTATCACTCATTTCGAACGCTAGAAGTAATATCAACTAATTACAGGCAATACTAAACGATTATTAAATTTAGAATTACTCATGCTATGAGTAATTCTATATCATACTGTCGTGAAGTTTCGGTAGAAAATATTAATTCTCCTGTCTTAAACATGGTACCTTTTAGCAAGCAAATATCCTTTTATTCTGAGACAAACTGAATATGGTACAGTTTTTAAGTATGGTAAAAACGTTTTCAAAACAATATTCGATTATACGATTTCTCATGCATACAGCATTAACGATTTTTTAATAAGTGCCTTTATTACCACGATTATATTAATTATACTGAACATACCGATAAGCTGAAATTAAGCAATTAATCTCTTCGGCAACTCAATGTCCAACCCCATTGCTTAAGTAGCTTTCGCACGGAGAGCGAATATATTTGTAACTCCGATTGAAGATAACAAACATGAAAAGAGCCCAGAAGGCCGCCTCGCGTTATGAGAATATTGCAACGTGCGCCACTCACTGCGTTTTCTGGAAGCTGTGTGCTGGCAAGCGTGTGGAAGCCGAAATCCACAAATTCGCACCGCGCTATGGCGCACAGCGACAGCATCACTTGTGTCCGCCGGAAACGAGAGTTCCTCTGAGTGGGTATTGAGTCAGCGCGTGTAATTAACCTCGTAATTGTAGAGCATGTTTTATCCCGGAAAGTGGCGGTCTTCCTACCCACGTGCCATCCGGCGCCAACCTACACTTTGGTTTGCGGGGAATTTCTGCCTCCGTGTATGTTCGTAGAGCGGGGAATCGCCTGAGCCAGCATACCTGAGCGCGGTAAGCTTCCGATAAGTGGAATAGTGTAATGTATATAAGTGTAAGTATGTGTCTGAGGACAGTCGATGGGACAAAGGTCACGATAAAAAGACCGCACGTGTTCCTTGGCTCGTTTGCTAAGGTACTGCTCCGGCATTTGCGTGGTACTAATCGGAGAAACCACGAAAGAGCGGACAGCCGCTAGAATTCTCCTCCAGACAGCGACTGTATTTTTTTAAAAAAGTGTTCCGTCTAGATGGATGCAACGCGTCTCCAAGCCTTTTGGGGGCGTTGAGCGCTTTGCGCTAGGGAGTAATGCTCCATTAACGGTATCTGTCATTATATGTCATGTCGCAGTCAGTTGTTAAGAGGACCGCCAGGTAGCATCTCCGCGTACACGCCTTCAACCACGCGCTCCTGCGTCACGACACAGCGGCCGGAATTGGGAAGGAATAAGGATATGGGTAGGGTTTAGGACACTTCACAGGGGTTGACCTAGCCTTTGTGAAGCAGCCAAACGCGTTTTATTGGAATAAATTTCTCATGAGATTGGGACATCCAAGAATCGATGGGAATCAAACCTGGACATCCTTGAATAAAAGCATGCGACTTCGCTTTGAGCCATTCGACCTAGCTAGTGTCGAAAATCCGCCACGTTGGAACTGGGACCCTAGGACTTCTTGATCAGGTACACTGCAGATGCAACAGTAGTTGCTTCGAACTATTTCAGCCAGTTATATATTCCGAGACCTGGAGGTAATCCTCCCACGTTCGAACGTGGGATCCGCCGCCGACCTACACGTTGTCTTGCAGGGTTCTTTCCTTTCCACGTATCTCCCCAGAGTGACAAAGCCCTACCCGGAACAAGATTTAAGCTCGTAACTGGTCTCCCGACAAGAGTAGTGGTGTAGTGCATGTGTGTGTATGTGTGTGTGTGTGTGTGTGTGTGTGTGTGTAAGGAATCAGCAGGGGACAGGAAAGCGGAAGGACAGTTTGCGCGTGGTCGATAGCCCGTTCGTTGGGAGGTATTGCGTCGGCATTAGCCAGGCGTTGATTGTAAAAACTACGGAAAACTACCCATCGGAGCAACATTAGAATTCTCATCTAGGCAGAGGTTGGATTCAAGCTAGGTACGTAAATATCGTGGGAGCATCGGGACTAAATTCCGTGGTCAAAGATTCAGTAGTCAGCAGCGACGCCGATGAGCTATCGAGCCAGTAATGAGGGTTCGAGCCGCAGGCTGCGCGCGACAGATCTGCGTCCTGAATCAAGGCGGCGAAAGGTCTTGCCGAAGTCGGAACAGGAGCAGGCTGAGCAACAGCTCTCCGGGGTGAAGAAAACGCCCCACGACGCGGCACGATGCCATGCGGAGCTGTGCGGCGCGGTAACGGCGGGGGCGACGCCGTGAGGGACGATGGGGGACGGGGGCAGGGGGCCGCGGGGACGGGGGGACAAGAGGGAATGGGGGCCGGGGGGATGGGAGGATGGGGAACGGGTGTCGGGAGATTGGGGGACGGGGAGCTGGGAGGAGGAAACGTGACGGAGGCGCGGGGGCCCGGGAGCCGGGGGGGCGTGACCAGGGGGACGGGGGGACGAGAAGGGAACGTGACGGGGGCGTGACGGGCCTGGATGGCGAAGCGCGCGCTCGAGCGCGTTGGGAATCAGAGTCGGTGGCTGGGAACGGCGGCGGAATGCCTGTCTAACACGCAGAGGAAGTGCGGGGTTCCCGGTTATACCGCCCATGGCGCGAGGATAGAGGCCGTGGTAAGTGGCTGCTCGCCGCCCCACGTGGACGATAACGACCAAGTCTGCATCGCAATGGCTAAGTGAAAAGAAAATTTCGGTTTATCTGGGGAATCGGAACTGGGTCAGATTAAGTCTTAGCCTCCGAGTTACGGGTAATATAAGAGTCCTTCTGTTGTTTTAACTCTTCCTAAGATGTTAAAAAAATATTTGCTTCAATCTAACTATAAAATACTAAGAGAAAGTTACCGAATTTGGACCAGAGCCTGAATTGCGCACACGTATTCATAAGAGCATTTATTGTAAGAGCAAATTTAATCTAAGGCTTGTGGATGCTCTAACGGGATTGTGAGTCAATTTTCAGTGAAATGGAGTCATTTCAATGAGCACAATTAATGCTATGACATTTTGGCAGAGTGTCTTACTGTTTTTGCGCTATATATGTAATGGAAGCCATTGTGTGCATAGGGAGAAAGTGCAACTGCAACACACCATTGCAACTTTTGTAGTACAAATTACAATTATACTTCTTTAGCTTCCGAATACGCATCGTAAGACTAATGTTGCTCTTGCATTAGTTTTGCACCTTTATCTGTTTCTTAGATTTGAATGAGCTGCCGAAATTGGATCACAGAACTTTGCCTTGATTGGATCCATTTAGGAGGCTGGTAAGCAGTTTTTATTTTATTTCACGTCAACAGAAAGCAATGAAATGGAATGGATGTAAAGCAATGAAATGGAATGAAAATGGAATGTGATAACGTGAACAATCTGATGCCCTGACAGTTGGAGTAGACAACAATCAAATCCAGTTATGTTCAGCAACAATAGGTTAAATGGTCATGAGTACTCTACAGATGATTCTATCTCTAAACACAAGAAACACTGAAACTAAAATTTTAACATGATGGTTGTCAAGTTCGAAACTATTGGACAAAGTGGAAAGGACAGTTTTAACGTTCAGCCCTTCCAAATCTCAACGGAAGAAAGACAAGGCTAGAGATTTCAAGAGAATAGGAATTAAAAATAGGTTCTTGTTCACAATGTCCAAAGAACTCCGCGATGATGTTGAATCTAGTTGGTTTTGTACGATATGTAGAAAGGGAAAAGATGAACTTACGAGTGTGTGTGAGATATAGGTTCACACCCCGTAAAAATAAATTCCAGCATTAAGAAATTTGTCTGTGTAAGTTATAGAGACGAAATATAATGTTACTTCCCATCAAGTTGGTTCTTCATCGTTTTAACAGGAAATTAGGTTTTTATCGAAGAAAAGCATTACTAAATGATCCATTTACTTAGTGAGACATTGTGTTTTCATTAATTTGGAGTATTTTCAACCCGGCAGGCAAGTTCAGTTCAAAATATCAAAATGATTGCTTCTAGATTATGAATTAGTCTTATAATAAGTCCGTGAAAATCTTTAAATATACAAGTGGACTGTCGATTAAATTTTCCTTAGAAAACTATAAATTCCTTCAATGAATTCAACAATATGATTTTTCTTTATCGTCTGGATGTTGTGTTACTGTTATCTTCAAGAATGAAACTCGGTTTTCTAATGTATTTACATCACTCATACTCTTCATTTGAGGTGCAACATGGGAGACTACTAACCCAAATTAGGCAACCGGCATTCCAATTGACACAGATTGCACTATTTTACGAGGCAAAAATTTACGAAGCTTTGCTCTGTAGATGAAGAACATAGAAAACATAGTTCCCTCATCCCTCCTCCATTGTCATGCCCTCATGCCCCTCCCCTTCCTCATTTCTTTCTTGACTTAATTTCACCTGTCTCACAGATCTCCACATTCTTTCAACCGTTCTCACCAACGTAACGAACTTGACTTTGTCCGTCCAGTGACAGTTTACTGTATTATAATGATATTATATTAAGATTTTGTTTTTTGTTTTGTGAGCTCTCGTGTGACTGGTAAGTTCTCACCTGTCCCAATTTGTCCATTTTTCTATTGTATTGTAAGCAATTTTAAACTTTTTACTGTATATTTTCATCGTTCAATTTTACAGCCTGATGATGGGGACAATCCCCGGAACCGTTGCACATTAAGTTGTTTTTTTTGTTTTTTTAAATTTGTTGCGTCTCCACCTTGACGCAACGCGTCTCCAAGCCCCGTTAAGGGGAAATGAGCGCTTTAGCACTGGGGAGTAATCCTCCATTAAAGTGCTTTTTACTTTTAATCTTTGTCAAGTCTCGTCATGTCGCAGTCAGTCATTGCCTTTTATCCCTTCGGCCAGGGGCTCGACGACGTTAGGTCCCGGGGTTCCTGGCCGGTCACCCAACCACGAACCCGCGAGTCTCGAATGCGCTTAACCTTCGTTACTTCACGGAGCGTAGTAAACGCATTCGGCTAGCGCCACCGGCTAGTTTATTATGGTTACAACATTTGTCAGTCTATAAATACGGATCCTAATTCCTTAAAAAAATATAATTGACATCAAGAAAGACGAAATAGATTGAAAGAAGTAATGTAAATCATATTTCAATTTAAGCTAAGTTTATATCCACCTCCTTCAATATCTCTTCTAATTGACACAAATATAAAATTGACTTGCCAAATAAATGTAATTTATTACAATATATGTATTGTGAAAATGAATGTTTCTTGAATCCATTAATAAGAGACACCGTTTAGCTAAGTGAATTTAATAATATGTTCATAATTTATCTTTTCTAAGAAATAGTTCACAAAGAAAGTGGGAAGTACCGATGCACTGAGCTATTGTACAGAAAATGGTGTTTAAAAATATGAGGTGATTTTTAATTGCAAGTTCCAATCCTCTACATAATTACTTTAACGACTGATCTAAAATCTCGACTTGTTAAGAAAGATACATCTTTGTAAAGTTGATTCGTATTGCATTGATGATATATTAGTGTGGGGGCTTATAATATTTGAGAAAAGAAGAAACTGAAAAATGTAAGGTGAACCATAATAAAGGAAAACATTTGTTTATCTGGAGAACGGAACTTTATCTGGAGAACTTAAGATTGCAGAGCCGCATGCTTTTTGAGACTCCAGACGTCGAAGGTCAGACAAATTTAACGAATCAACAACGTAAGTTCCTATTAATGTTACTTTCCAATTTATCTAACCAGATCAAAGTTACTACCTTCTGAAAGTCATAATCATGATCAGTATCTTCTTGAGTAATTACGACATATATCATCCCGTAGCGTGCAAATAATTTGACAAGCCGACACACAGCACAGAAGATGAATAGGCGAATAAATTAAGCCAGAAATACTCGAGAAGTTTTCTCGAAATCATTCATTTTTCTCAAATAAGTTGCAATGCATACTAAAACAAATATTTTTAAAGAAAAGTAGGTAGCAGAAACGAGGCGATTCAATGCAACGTGATTAATCAGCGACGAAGGCTCACAATTTAAGTATAAATTTCAAGACAACGTATTTCGTAAAGGGAGCGATGACTTTATAGACTCAGAAATATGATTTTTGACTTAGCTATGCTATGTTGTTTCGTTCAACTCTTTGAAGATACCAGATAGTTCGTACAAGTGCGACACAAGTGACTTGTATGTGGTAGAGTAATCTATTGGAAATCAATCCATTGCGAACAGTAGATATTTACTGTACCCTCAAATAAAAATGTTTGTTGATGTATTCAAGAATCAATGAAGCACACAGGAATTTACACTTTACATTTTATATACATTGGGCATTTTATTTATTTACAGATCTTAATCGCTGAATTTAAGAGGTTTACCACCACAACTAGTGTGCATCAAAAGGAAAGCATTGGAAGTTTTTTAAAGTATTTGTAACATCTTAAATGCACACCTATGGAAAACTCAGTATTGCTCAGGACAGTAGTAAGATTAATTTTTAAAAATACATAAAATAACAAGAACATGTATGAGACACTGCTAAACTCTTTACTTTCTCACCTTCCTTCGCAAGAAGAGAAAGTATTGTAATCGTGTTCTCGAAAATGGCGAATGTTGGATAGAAACATTTATTGCTGGGCCCTGATAAAAGTGGATAAATTCTGTTCATATAGGTAGTAAATTACTTCCTCTAATACGTTGTATAGTTAGAATTCCTGTTTTGTGCGTTCTTAATACTTAAAAATCAATTGACGATAAAATGTCTGTCTGTTCATCTGTCAGAAACAAAACAGTTCAAGCACTTAGCTAAAAATAACTAGTGACTAGAGAGTAAAGCCTAATGGAGTCAAAATGCAATTCGCTGTTTTTTATGTTAATCATTTTATCCGTTGCTAGATTAATGTTGGTAACTCCAGGAAATTTTAACTATAGAAATTATCAATTTCAGAAATTGATTTTTATAGAGTAAAATTACATAATCAAATATAGCATACGGTAAATATGTTTTTATATCTAGTTATCATTCAAACGTCTTAATTGCTGTTTCCATTTAATGTAGTACTTTTTTCACTGAGTGAATTTATTATTTAATATGATCATATAAAATACTTCATCTTAATTTTTGTAAACATAAGTATGTAGTCAAAGGTCTCGTGGATCACGTAAATTCTCAGCTTTACAAATTATTTTATTTTCAATTTACAATTAATCTTCGTGAATATCTCATCTTTTTACATTCCCGCACTGACTTCCTAAGAAGAGAAATTTATGTAATCGTGCGGTGGAAATCAGAAATGTTTTCGGCAGAAAACTTCTTATTGCCAGGCCATGGTAAAGAAGAAGTAGATAAATTCTGTATATATTTTATACAAGAAGAAGTAGATAAATCCTGTTATATATATACCGACCCCGTAACGTCTAAACGGCTCTCGATATCAAAGTGCAGTTTTCGCTCAACAATGCGGAATCACGGGGCAAGTAATATGCATAGAGATAAAGTTTGATATGTTTTTAGTTTTGAAGAAATTAAATCATTTTTGATTTTTTAAATGGATCTAAATTTTTCTCATCAGCAATGAATATATCATAAACAGGGAAATACAATGATGTATTATATGTTAGTATTTTTATAGTTAATTGAGTATAAACGTATATTTTCTTACCTGTGATTCCAGAAAGGTGGCCTTCGCGGCGCCGAGACTGTTACGTTTAATTTGAAATCACATGTTCGTCCAACTCAATTTCTCCAAAATTTAAATTCGCCGATCGATCTGAACGAAGTCGAGTTTTGGGGAGTTTCAACCTGATACTACATAAAAATTCAACATAAACTACTTTGCATAAAGCATCAAAAACATCCTCAAAATGTCCCCCAAAATGGCATTTATTATACTTTGCCCTCGGATAGCATAAAGGAAGAGCTTAAAAGAATGGTGCAGGTCGCATGATCGTTGAAATCTCAGATTTTTCAAAAATTGCAATAGTGCAATGTTTCTTGGCGTCTTCCAACAACTTTAATATTGAAGATTGAGATTTTTTCCTGAATGAAATTTGTTCCTTAAATACAGATCTTGAGAAAACGTCATATACAACTTTTGAAAACATTAGTAGAGAAATATGGGCAATTTTTAGTTTTTTAAAACCTTTTTTTCTCTAAAACGGCACCAAACTTTTTCTTTAAATTTTCTCCTCGTATGTATCGAGGGACGATTAAAATATGGTGCTAGTCCCATTTCCGGCGATCTCTCTGTATTCTCGAACATTACAAAAAGTTAACATTTAAAATCTACAAAATTGAAGATAGAGATTTTTGCCTTGGACAAAGTCTGTTCGAAAAGTTCAGCTCTTTAAAAAGGTCAGGTACAGTTTTTTAAGGTGAATTTCACCCGAAGAGTGAGGAAAATATCAAATTTTGTTTTTAATCTTAAAATAATCTCTAGATTTTCTTTTTTTTTCGTTTTGAATGTGCATCAGCACAGTCAGGCTGACGTTTCAGAAGTTCCATGGTTCCACCTAAACAGAAATATTTCTGAAACTATTGACTCGCGAAGGCTGTGGTTTTCGCTGGTTCATATTCGGTTATCTTGTTTATCTGTGCAATTTGCCGGGCGTGTTGTTCTTCTGGGTTTTTAAACTTCAATGTTATTTTCTCTCTCTTGGGGTAAGTAGCCTTGTGTGAGAAAGAAATGTCTAGTTCTACTAAAATGACAAAACTGAAAGGTGATTTTAAGAAGCTTTTGAACAAAGGAAATAGAATCGATAGTGAGAACTGTTGATCTTAACAATATGAGCAATACGGAAAGTTCGTTTAGTAATGAAAATATGAACTACCTAATGGATTCAATCAAGCCCCCTCATCAAGTAGAGATCTCAAATGAGAAAATGACGAAAAACGTCAGGAAAAGAAGGGAAAACCGCTTCTAGGTATCAGCAATAAATAAATAAATTAATTCAGAATACGGAGCAGGTTGTTTGTAAGCAAAATAATACAACAAATATGCTCAGTAATTCCTAGAAAAAACTTTAGGAGCGTTTTTCGTCGAGCACACAAAATTGTTGAAAAAAGAAATTTAGGAATAATGCGAGAAATATGTACTGTTGTAGTTCTACTAGTTATCACGGTAAATAATTTCGCACATCTTCAATGCCCTCTTCAGACAGTGGAGCCATTCGGAGAGCCCTCGCGCGGTTGCGAGCTTGTTGGCAGTGATGAACGCAGAACTGCGAATAACAAGCCATGCAAACTGTCCAGTTTGGTAACTTTCACAGGATAATCTCATGCCTTCATGAAAACCGCCCGGAAAGATTCAATTGAGGGGCAGTGATTGAACATAATGTTAATTTTCAACCCTGGATTACAGTGAAAGTTTATCTAATTGACCTAGTGAATAGTGGTCTCACTTCGGTTTGAAGACTGAGACAAACTTACGCGAACTAGTTCGATTGGTTCCTGAATGTATGTCGCCGTGCTAAATGGAAAACAAGTTTCCGCCCTAACATATTGTGATAATCGTGAATATCGTTTGCACATCACCGACTTTATGGGTAAGGTGAATAAGAACCTAGACTTAACTTCAAGTTTAAAGTAGGTATAAAAAGCATTTACAACCAAGCCAAAGAATTTACTTAAGTTGGTGTGAATAACCTTTTCCTTTTACTAGGAGGTAAATGCTGGGAAAACAGGGAAATACTTATTGAAGAATAATGGGAGAATCAGTAATTACTTACGCTCGTATCGTGACGAGCGATTTGCGAGGTTTTGTTTAGTCATCCGATTCAGCTTAATTTTTTGATTTTACATTTTAATGAAAGTCTGTGTCTTGTGAGCGGTGATAATGTATTAAGAAACTGTAATACTGTGTTATGAAGCTGTGATAATTGATGACGGGTCTGTGATAACGTATGAGGGGGCTGCGATATCGTATTAGGAAGCTGTATTAAAATAGTGTGATTTTTCGATACTTTTCACACAGCAAATAAATAAAACAATAATAAAAAGTATATTTTAAAGTTTTGATTGTAGATAACTGTTTCACTTCTCATCTCCTTCGTCCATGATGTCGCAGCAAATGTTCTTCTGAAACATCTACGATTTCCGGATCATCATCATCATCATCATCATCATCATCATCATCATCGCAATTTCTTCATGATCTGAGGTATATTCTGGATTTTTCAAGTACTTAGCAATATTGTGAAGTACAATTAGCTCACAATTACTGATGACACTAAAGATAAATTGCTACAAATTGTGTTATTCACTATTGGAAATCTTTTCAATTGCCCGAAACATCTTTCTTTACTTACTCTTCTTTCTTAAAAAGAGAATTATAGGCACGTTCTTGCGGCGTTCAAGAATTCCTGAACGAAATTAATAGCCAGGAAGTAATGCCATAACCGAAGTCACCGTGCAGTACATTACTTCGTTGCCGATTCATCACATGGTAGAGCTTGCTCCGTTTCAAAATTATGTCTTCGTGAATACAACCTGGCTACTATGCATCTAGTAAACTCTTCCCATTCACATAGGAAACATGGGAATTTAGTAACACCACTTTGCTGGAGCAAGAATCATACACATTCACATCATCATCATTTTTAAGTCACCACATATCATTCAATCATAAGCGGAATAGTTTATTTTCTCTAAAACGACAATGAGGTTTTCGTTTAGATATTTAGATATTTATTTAGTAAAAACCAGTAAAAAACTGTATGTGACGTATGGGGGAGAAAATCATCTGTGCAGACTTTCTTGAGTTTCAGAATCCCTTCCCAATAATTTAACAATTAATTGTTGAAGTATAAAAAATAGTAATAGTAATAATAATAATAATAATAATAATAATAATAATAATAATAATAATAATAATAATAATAATAATAATAAATTTAAAAAAAAGCGAGAGATTAATATTTCAAAAACTAGATATTTGTGTTTCCGTGTTACAGAAAAGTTATTTGCAACGGTAAACGAACTGCAGATTTGATTTTTCTGTATTGCTAACAAAATAGAAACTCACCTTAAGCTCTACTACCACTACAAGCAAAAGGATAACTCAACAAAACGTGCGCATAGTGAAGCTACATTTACGTCCAGAAGCAAATCAAGGGGCCATCTCAGCATTTGCTCAATGGATCAGGGAAACTGAACAAAAACCCGATCGAGATTGGGGGTCATTGACACGGAAGCTGAAGTAGATTACTTGTTACAGGCATTTAAGTAATTTTTTAATTATACAATGCGAATGTAAACTAATTCATTATACTATAGTATTGTTTTGTTAAAGTAAACATTATTTTTTTCTTTTTGACGATCAGTATAGTCTCTAACCGTATAGAAACAGTTTTGCAGCAGAAAAGATTTTACTTTTAACTTAAATTTGTGTACCAATTTTAATTGTTTAATTTCATCCGGCAATGCGTTGTAAAGTAACGTACATGAATTGTATGTGGATTTCTGGTAGTGAGCAGTTGATACTGACACTTCATGAACATAATTTCTACGTCGAGTGTTGTAACTATAAATATCAGTATTACATAAAAGTAAGTTCCCACCGTTAAGTAAGACAGTTTTGACAAATACTACAGATTCGTAAACAAATAGGCAAGGCAATGGTAAGATTCCAATCTCAATGAAAAGAGGCTTGCAGGGATCACGTGGATGGCATTTTTTCATTAATCGGATAATTTTCGTTTGCATTCTAAATGTCTGGGCACTAAAAAATGAGCTTCCCCAGAATATTATGCCATATCTCAGGCGGGAATGTACTACGTTCCATTTGAGGTTTACTGAATTGAGAGACGTAGAAATTTTGTTATCTTAACATCAGCTAATTGCATATTGTTCATTTTCAATGGAGCATACGATTGCCGATTTGAAACACAAAATTGCATTGAGACAGTTTTTCTTTCGTTAACTATTAATTTGTTATTACAAAACCAATTTGAAACTTCTGAAATTGTACTATTTATTGTTTCTTTTTTACAAAGAACATTCGTGTGATCGGCAAACAGGACTGTTCTTCCATTTTTAATAAAGGAGGGCATATCGTTTACGTACAACAGAAAGAGGATAAGTCCTAATATCAAACCTTGTGAGACCCTATGTTCAATTGGAAAAGAATTGGAAAGATAAATAAACAATGTGCTTTCATGCCAGTACAGTATTTCTACTCTTTGAGATTGATGTTTAAGGTACGAGATTATCCAATCTAGGGCAATACCACGAATTCCATAAGAAGGTAATTTTGAGAGTAAGATGTTATGGCTAATAACGTCAAAAGCTTTCGAATGATCTAAAAATATTCCAATGGGTTCTTCATTTTGGTCTATTGATGATGCAACATCTTTAATAAAAGAAAAAAATGGCAGTTTCCGTAGATTTTGATTTTCTAAAACCGTGTTGTGAGTCTGAAAACGCTTCGTTTTTCCTGAGAAAAATTTCCATTCGTGTATAGAAAAGCCTCTCTAATAGTTTTGAGAAAACTGACAAAAGAGAAATTGGCCAGTAATTTTGAATTTCATTTTTATGTTCCCTTTTTTAATAAGAGGCTTAATTTTTGCTGTTTTAAAAATATCTGGAAATATTACTGTGCGCAAGGAAGCATTAGAAATGTGAGTTAATGGGTGTATAATGTCAGATGCACACGTTTTTAATAAAGAATCTGGAAATTCATCTAAACCAGATGAATATTTATTTTTTAGTTTACTGACTATTTTGAAGATTTCGTTGGTACATGTTTCGGAAATAAACATCGTGCCAAAATGTTTTTGAGAAGCATATGATGTTGAATTTTGTGGTTTTAGTCCCTTCGTGAGATCAACCGCAATTCTAGAAAAATGATGGTTGAAGAGATTCGTAACTTTTTCTGGATTATTTGTTTCTCTTTCATTATTCTTTAAAACAACATTCTCTAGGAAATATCGTGATGACGTGGTCGTATTTTTTACGATATTCCACATTGCTTTAGTTTTGTTTCTAGCGTTCAAAATATCCTCGTTAATTTTCATTACTTTTGCCTGAACTATTACTTTCCTTAAAATTCTTTTATATTCTCGGAAGTAAACATGGAAACCGGGTGATGCGTTATGATGTTTAGAAATGAAGTTGAGCGTACGTTTGTTTTTACTAGATGTTCTAATTCCTTGTGTGATCCAAGTATTACTTTTTCGTGAAATGTTTAATTTTCTCTTTTTAAGAAGAAAGCACGCATTAAAGTGAAAGAAAGCTTTGAGAAAAATAAATTATTTTTTTCATTTGTGTCAACAGCGTTATAAAGTGCGTCCCATGATTCCTTCAGCAAGTAGGCCGTAAATAATTGTATGTTAACTTTAGTAAATGCTCGGCACATGCGTGTTTTATTTATTGTGTCAGTATTCATGTTAGGCGGAAGGTGGTTAGGCGGAAGAGCAGGCCTTCAGGCCTGAGCCTCGCCACAAATAAAGACAATTTTATTATTATTATTATTATTATTATTATTATTATTATTATTATTATTATTATTACTATTATTAGAAATTGTAAGAATTTGTGCATTGTGGTCACTGTAACCTAGGTTATTCGTTATTATTTCATATCTAGTTGTGGTTTTGTTAATTATAATTTGATCTATTGCTGGTTGTGATTTAAGTGTATTCCGTGTAGGTACGTTCACTGTAATATCTAAATTAAAAGAATGAATTAAATTGAGAAACTGCTCTTTTTCGTGGAATTCGCTCAAAAAATTAATTCGTAACTTTCCTTCATGTGTACAGAATAAGCAACAGGTAATGATGCGTAGGAATTTACATTGTTTAATAGAACTGCTTTTAAACTAGTTTAAGAAGAATCGATAAACAGCCTGCATTGAGCCATTCCACGTCAAATCGCACAAGAGTGTACACGACTATTTTAAAAATGTACGATAATATTATTCTTAAATCTGGACATCAAAAAAAGAGACACGTGTTTTTTGTTTGCCTAAAAATTGATTTGTGTAGTTATGAATATATCTAAATTTTGGAATTTTCGCGCACTTCACTAAATATTATCAATTGTTGTTCCAAAAGTACAAAATATAAAAATTCCTGATTTATTTTCTTTGATACTTTGAAATGTGTTATTTATTCTTCTGTAAATACATTTTCCAAAAAATAAATATTTCATTTAAAAAATATAATTAAAAAATGAAAATTTCTATATAAACTCGATAAGATAAAAATTTTAAAAAATATAGGCGTATTCCTCGTTCAATTTTCTATAAAACACACTAAGAAAGAAGTGGGCACTCCACACATACAGGTCTAAAAAATTAATTTTAGTTATGAGGGCGCGCTCTGCCTACCCACGCACTAGCGAATTGAGTTCGGTCAATCTTTGATCCAAGTGCTGATGAACTATAAAAAGAATGTCCGTCTGCCTGATTAGGGTTTCAAGAGTTATTAGTATTTCAGATGTTCACTCTGCCCCCAGAATGGATGGGTGACAGCGAAACGAATTCAAATGCGAGCCATTCCACGTCAAATCCTGAATCAATTACCTGAAAATTGATTATTTATATAGTAATGCCTATATTAAATTTTGGGACGTACGCGTACTTCCCAAAATATGATTGATTGATTGATGCTCCGAATATTCTTAATATAAAAATTCCTTGTTTGTTTCAGTTAATACTTTGGTATGCGTATTTTATTACCATGTAAATTAGTTTCTCATAATATAAATATTTCATTAAAATTTGTAATTATTTGAGAAAAATGAAAATTTCTGTATGAACTAGCTCAGATAAAAAATTGAAAAAAATATAGGCGTGTTTCTTACTCAATTTTCTACGAAACACAACAAGAAAAAAGTGGGCACTGAACACGAACAGATCTAAAACAATATATTTTAAGTACGCGGGCGCGCGCTTCTTGTCCCTGCAATAACGAATTGGGTTTTATCAGTCTTTGATACAAGTGCCGAAAAGAATGAACTCTGCCTGTATAGGGTTACAAGAAATATTAGTAACTCATATGTTCACTCTGTCCTCAGAAATGCTGGGTGAGAGCGAAACGAATTCTATTACTGCTTTTCGTCGTGTCAGCGAAACGAATTTTATTGTTGAGTCCCTTTGCGTCCTAAAGATGTGACCTTGCTCGTGAAATTCAACAGATCGCTTGTCAAAGGACTTGAATAAAACTTCCTGAGCATCAGTCGCAATACGCATCTTATAAAGAGAAGAGTGCTAGAGTTGGTTCTGTGAATCGTGAGTACACTGTGCAACATGAGTGGCTATCACCGAATGAGATACGACAGATGTCTCAATCAATTTAATCTTTCTGATCACGATTTAAATAAAAGAAAATTTCGAAGTCGCGTAAACCACGATTTACTAGTGAAACTTGATTTAGAGGAGTCATTAGGTTGGCGTATTTGTGATTGATGTCGAAAAAAGGGAGTTAGCTTCCAAAAATGCTTTTTGTTAGTGAAGAGAGCATTCGAGATCAGTGGCTCCCCTGGCATTTACGAAAGTAGCGGGAAGTCCAGTGAATATAGAGAAAACAGTGGAAATCAGGGAAATGACTATTTAAGCTCTTCAGATAGTTCGTCAAGTGTCTGCTAAATGAATGTAGAGAAGATATACAAGAGTTTAATTGCAATAGGAGATACCTCCGTGAAGAAAAGAAAATTGCAACAAAAACGGCATTCCCATGAGAAATTTCAGACAGAACAAAGTACTGTCACAGATAATTTTTTTCACACTAAAGATCCTTCGCCGTCAATTGAAAAATCAGGCGAGAAAGACATTATTAAGAAACTTATCGAATCCTTTCACTCAATAGATCACAAGTCATTGAAAATTCAAATTTTGACAATTTTTGAAAGTTGGAAGTACAATGAAATTAAACGACGCTTCGCAGCAACCAAATCCGTGATAAAAGTGGCAAAACAGTTGGATCAAGAAAATGGAATTTTGTCCACACCAGAAAGTAAGTTCGCTAAAGTATCAGAACTGTGCATTTTGTCGAAAGTTCAGAAATTCTAAGGTAAGCGATTACAAATATTTGAAGTGAGTAATGAGGGACAAGAAAATTTCAAAATATCAGTCATAACGTGACTCAGGAATCCGTCATGTAATAACCAAACACAATCGTTAAGTTGTACCACCTCAAGAAGTACTTAAATTACTGCTTCATCCAAAGAAACCCTTCTGCAGAAACGCAAGAAATGCGTGTTGCAGCAATCTACTGCACACTGGTTCGTAAAAAATTAATATTTCTTAAAGTTACTGAGATCCCACTTTGATTTTTTCTGGAATTTTCAACAATACTCTAGTGCGGTTATTAATATATATTTTTTTAATTTTAGCTCATCGAGTATACACAAATATTGAATTTTCAAAATTTAATTATTTTTTAAATTGAAAATTTAGGAAATTAAATATTTTGCAAAATTTCAAAATTTAAACATGTTTTAAATTTTTGAAAGAAATTTGAGCGGCGATTGATATATTCAAACATATGTTATTTTTATGTCAGGGATGCACGTAATTTTTAACAAATTTCATCATGCAGTTTTTCCGAAAATAATAAAGTTAGAAAAAAATACACGTATTAAGTTATTTTATCCATATAATAAATAGAAAATAATTAAAAATATGAAGGTCAAATTTTGGTCTTTTTTGTGCGATTTCACGTGCAATGGCTCCATTATACTTTTTTGTATCCATTTCCGAACTCATTCACCAGACCGGCAATATTCGAGCTATATACTAAATCCTATTTTTGTTTGAAAAAAAAATCATTAAAATAATTAACCAATGAAAAGAATTAACAAGTTGCTTCTCTCTTCTCCTGTACACATGAATTGACGTTTCAGCGGCTAACAAATTCTTTTCCTTGAGTCTGGAGCCAAGCAGTTCAGCTTTCTCCTTTGTTGAGCCCAAATCTCTGACCAAATCATTTAATTCGGTTTGCGTAAATATCTGAAGTTCCACAATGTTTACGGGGTACTGAAACACGTCGTCAGCTGGTTCATCTTTATCACAGGGAGATTCATCACTTGACATATCCAGATTTACAGTAGCAGTAGCCACGGGTAGTTCAAGAACAGGCAGATCCGGACTACGACCAATTGGCCGAATTGCAGATGGTAGGCTAGGGTTCCGAATTCCTTTTTTGTTTTTTGAATTTTAACCAGCAACATCGATACAACAAAAGTAGCAATTATCTGAATGATTCCTTGGCTCCCTCCTTACCATTGGAATGGCAAATCTAAAGAATGATTTCTCATTTTTTGATAATTTTCTAAGGTCTTCTACACAAACATAACATACTTTATGTGGTGCCCAAGATTTGTCCTGATCTCAGAGAAAATGTTAAAATGTGAACAGATGGGGAGTGATACGGCATTTCCAATGTTATTTTTGGAACCAGCACACTTAAAATGATAAGAATTAGGTGAACACACACAAAAAGTTTTTTCGTCGTTGGCCTGTGAACTTCATATTTTTTAAATAGAGGTATTATAATCTTGTATCGAGCAGATTATAGACTCACCAAGAAATACAATTTTTCAGGAAGGGAAAATATTCAAATCGAGCCTTATATTTGAAGACAGCTTTAACATAAGAGAAATGTGTCTTTCGATTACAGTATTCGCCAGCATGATGGATGAGCGTCTTGAGAGTATATTGGAGAGTAAAACTACAAAACAAACGTAAATGGAGATTCGTCTATGTGGAAATGAGCTCTTCGATATCTGATGAAACAGAAAGAAAATCACTTAATTTGAGCTCCGGGGCGACTGTGACGCCTCAATTTAAATTCTCTGAATCAGCCGGGCACCTCGGCGGCAGCCCAATTTCTCCGATGAATAACCTCCATCGGCCGCAACGTCTGCGTCGTTGACCTTGAACGGCGGCGCTTTACTTTTCCACGCGATTAAGATGCGTGCTACGGGCCGCCCGCACCGCGCGCTAACCTACATCCGCGTCACGCCGCCGCCTCCGGCCGCATCGCAGCCACCTCCACCGCATCAAAGCCACTTCCACGGGCACCATCGCCGCCGTTTCCACCTCCAGCTGCACCGTCGACACCGCTGCCACCTCTGCGTGCATCATCACCACCGTTTCCACCTCCAGCTGCACCATCGACACCGCTGCCACCTCCGCGTGCACCATCGACACCGTTTCCACCTCCAGCTGCACCATCGACACCGCTGCCTCCTCCGCGTGCACCATCGCCACCGTTTCCACCTCCAGCTGCACCATCGACACCGCTGCCACTTCCGCATGCACCATCGACACCGTTTCCTCCTCCAGCTGAACCATCGACACCGCTGCCACCTCCGCGTGCACCATCGCCACCGTTTCCACCTCCTGCTGCACCATCTATACCGTTTCCACCTCCATTTGCATCATTGGCTCCGCAGCCATCTACACGTGCGCTATCGCCATCGCTGCCACCCACACCTGCATCACCGTCGCCGCTGCCCTTTCCACCTCCATCATGTGTCTCCATCTGCACTATCATAATCACAATCCTTCTCAGCTGCACCATCGGCTTGGCTGCCAATTCCATCTATATCATCACTTGCCCACCTCCTTCACCTGCACCATCGGCTCACTCTACGCGCGCCATCGGCTTTCCTCCCACCTCCACTTGCACCATCGGGAATTGCACACGACACCTTGCCTTCTTCTCATTCCTAGGTAGCATCAATTCCCCTGACATCGTCTCCTTCATTACACAATTGCTTTTGTTTCCACTGTGACATGAACAATTATACCGCTGCCACCTCTGCCGTCACTACCAAAATATCTGCCGCATCTACAGCTCCTTTTCCACCAGCATTTGCGTGCAGGTAGCATATTGACAGAAGAATATAATGGTGATAATAGCATACAATATTTCAATTCAATTACTGGATGCATGAAGATACTTATTTTTTCACCTTGTAATTATTATTATTATTATTATTATTATTATTATTATTATTATTATTATTATTATTATTATTATTATTATTATTATTATTATTATTATTATTATATTATTATTATTATTATTATCATCAACTTCACAACGAATTATGTTGTTCTCGTTGTGGTTATTAGCCCATCTAGAACGCAGTGAGTCTTACCGCCTCCGACAACGACGTCACAACGACCGTTGCTATTCCAGCAGTCCCGTCGCCAGTTCCAACCGTCCACCACTCCATCACTATTTACGACGCGTCCCTCCCCCTTCTCGGCTGCACCTGCCCCAGTGCCTGTATATCCTCTAGCGCATCCTCCTGCGGTACCGCTTCCGCCGCAGGCAACGGCGCCACCGCCGCCACAACCACCACCACCACCATCGTCCCCGTTTCCGCCACCGTCATTGTCACCGCCGCCATCGCCACGGCCACCGCCACCGCCACCGCCACCGTCACCGTCACCGTCACCGTCACCGTCACCGTCACCGTCACCGTCACCGCTGCCACCGCCACCGCCGCCGCCGCCGCCGCCGCCGCCGCCTCCGCCGCCGCCGCCGCCGCCGCCGCCACCGTCACCGTCTCCACCACCGCCACCGCCACCGCCGCCGCACCCTCCACCATCGCCGTCGCTGCCAAGTACCGGCCGTAGTCCAGATCTCCGCTGGTTTGCGGTCGCCGCCAAGAGGGTGCGTCCCGACGGAATTGAGGCAAATATTTTTACTTTCCCCACATGTGTGGAAGGGAGAAAGTAGAGGATTCCAACTAGAAAATTCGCCATGTGGTGGCGAACTGGTTTGTTGAATCAAAGGCATGTGTATGAATTGGAGGAAAGAGAGCGAGTCCTTTACACATAATTATGCATCCCCGAATAACCTTTCCCTTACAGGGTTCAGTAATTCGAAACTAATTTTGATAGCCGATAATGAAAAGTGGAATGAGAACAGAATGTTTCGTATTCTCATAGCATACACTAATTTGAGCAAAGCTTACATTTCAACGGCTCTAAGAGACTTTATTTATTTATTTATTTATTTATTTATTTATTTATTTATTTATTTATTTATTTATTTATTTATTTATTTATTTATTTATTTATTTATTTATTTATTTATTTATTTATTTATTTATTTATTCATTTATTTATTTATTTATTTATTTATGTATTTATTATTTAAAACAATAATTTGGTTGTTACTATACGATGAGGATACATAAATATGTTAATTTACCGCATTTGAAGACTAAATGTTAAAACAATAGGGAAAACCGGGTCTGGTTGGCAACAGTTGCACTTTTTATTTTTTCGCAATTCAAATTTAGTTTTGAGAAGTTTGAATATGTCAATGGAAACTACATTTATAATAAGGCTGTCTCAAGGTATTTTTTATTTGTTAATAAAAATAAGGGTATAATAACGTTATAATGGCACAGTACTTCCATGAGAGTGTGGGGAAAAATCAGTGTCAGAAATAATTCTATTTAAATGTTTGATTTTCACACATAAATGTAAACAAGTTAATCACCGTTAGGTCTTACAGAACAAACTCACATTGGGAACTATAGTATTCTTAGTAGTACAAGGAACATAATGTGATAGAAATTGCTGTTTCTTTTTTAATTTAGAGAAATATTAATACTTTTTGTCTTCTTAAACATTTTTTAAATTTCCAAACCTAATAATATTGCCCCACTCCAGCATCAACATCAATTTTGACATACTGTATGATATATTTTGATGCCACAAGCGATCAGACTAAACTAGGGCACATACATTAGAGTGACAAATGCATCTGACAGATGCGGTCTGTCATTTCTATTTACGATAACTAGTTGTGTTTCGAGCAGTTCCTGATTCCTATTATCTCTAGCACTTCTAGGTGAATAGATACAACGAGGTGTAGTCGAGCGGCACTTTGTTGTGTAGGAAAGCGGATATCTTTTGGATGGGCACTGAATT